>VZUI01073988.1:0-190544 GCA_013401135.1 Cettia cetti
ATCCATCCATCCATCCATCCATCCATCCATCCATCCATCCATCCATCCATCCATCCATCCATCCATCCATCCTCTTCCCACCCTGTACTTGGCCTTGGGATTGCCTCAACCCCATGCAGGGCCTTTTCCTTGGCCTTGCTAAGTGTCATGAGTTTTGCACAGCTTCACCTCTCCAGCCTTTCCAGATCCTTTTCACGGATCCCCATCCTCTCTCAACATACAGCTTGGTGTCACCAGGATACTGCACAGGGTGCACACGAGCCACTTTGTCACTGGGAAAGATGTCAAACACACCAACTCCTACATCAACCCCTGAGAAACACCACACCGAACTGCTCTCAAAAAAAAAAAAAAAAATTCTCCCTCCAACAGCTTCAGAAACCATGGAAGTGGTGGAAGTGGGGGGTTGTGAGATGCTTTGTCTCTTGAATATTTACTTTCTCTGGAGACTGTGACCCTGCTCTGAGATCACAGTGAATAGGAAAGACCATGGGCCTGGCTGAGCCTTCTGGTGAGCACCAACATAAGCATCAAACCCTTGCATATAAAGACCACAAACTGCTTATCTGGAGAATGGAAACAGGAATATATTTATGGCACCAGCAGCTCCCCCAATGAGAGGTGTGCCATCCACACCTGGGCTTAGAAGAGGATGCAAAGCAGAACATCTGGATTATAACTTTATTTTACCTTTTTGTTTGTTTCTTGTAGCCTTTGATGTTTAACTATAACAACTTCAAGATGTTAATTTTAAACCTTTCTCATGGAGACTTCTCTGAGCCTTGCTGTACAGCCTGTCTGGTGTTGGGGAACCAGATGAACTAGGGAAACTTTGCTGAATGATGGGTCTGGGTCTATCACAGCAAAATTTACAGGAGGTAGAGACACAACAGGTGGTCTGTGGTCTCAGGCGCTCAGCTGGGCAGGGAGGATGGAAGCACCAGGAGCAAGGGAGGCAGGCAGGCACTGGCTTCACAGGGCCTCTAGCTCTGGCACACCCCAGAATGTTCCAGCAGCTGCTTTTTTTCCTAAAGGTTTTGTTCTTCAATTCATCCCCTGAGGAACTGATAAAAGCAATGACAGTTTCTTTCAAAAGACCTTCAACAACTCACTTAAGAAACTGCAGTTGGCAAATTCAGTTAGAACAGCAATGACTTCCTCCATGGGAGGTCAGGCTGCAGATAAAGCTCTGGGTTGCAGATGAGTTTCATCACTGAGGGTACTTCAGAAGCCATGCAAAATCTAGCAGAGCTGCAGCACCTCATCCTTCCAAAGCCTTTGGTCTGTCCTTGCCCTGGCTCCCATCCATCATGGGACACAGTCCCTTACCGTGGTATCAAGATCCTTATGGAGTATTTCTCTCTAGGAAGCAGCAGCTTCCCAAACAAGTCCTTCCTGGCAGGGGAGTCCCACAGAATCCCCCCAAAATTGCAGAGTGACTTCTGGCACCTTGGCTGGATTGCCAGAGGCTCCAGCCCAGGCACTCTGGGCAGCCTCATGCCCACAGCCCTCCCTGGTGTCCTGCATTCCCACGGCTGCCACCTCAGCGCCTGCCCTCACCTCACACCTGGAGCATCCACAGTCACATCTGTCCCTCTGAGAAGGGGACACAGAAGGTGTATGTGGTTGGTACAACTTCCCCACCCCCCTGAAAAAGCATCACTGAATCTCTGGCTTTTTTAAGGAAAAATGTGTATTTGTGAAAATAGACTTTATTATAATAAAATTTGATATTAAATAAAAACATACCATACTACCACCACTCATGGCTGCTGTGCTGGCACCACTCACGGAGCTCATGGAACTGCCCTGCTCAGAACAAGGACGCACTGGAACATGCAGAGAAAGAAACACAGGGAGGGACAGAAACCATGGCATATAAAACACTCCATGCTTGGCCAGGGCTGTGTCGCAACTGCAGGAATACATTGTCTCCTACAAAAACAGTGTAAGCTGCATAGCCCTGCTCTACCAACACTCTGGCTCGGGAGCAGCTCATGCACACAGCTGAACGGAACCACGGAGAGAGGCAGACAAATAAATAAATAAATAAATAAATAAATAAATAAATAAATAAATAAATAAATAAATAAATAAATAAATATTCAGGTAAATAAATTGATAAATAAATAATAAGGCGGAATCCCCAGCCAGTGTGTGATCAAGGTGAACCAGGCAACAGCAGCTGACAGCAGCCCACCCCCATGCTGAAGAACTGACCCCCACCAGGGCATCACTCCTTCCTCTCCGGGGAACCTCGTGCTGGAAGCTGACTGAGTCAGTGTGGGACGCTCTGAGGCACAGCTGCATATTTACAGGGTTACAGTACAAATAAGAACTCACTCATCAGCCCAGAAACAGCCAAGGGGAGTCACAGGAACAGAAAAGTGCAAATTTTCTTTGCAAGAAGTGAAGGAGTTGACATGACCTCCTTGGGAGCAGAGAAATACCAGGGTGTGGAGTACAAGGGATCTCTCCTAAGGGGCTGGGGCTTTGCTTGGAAAAGCCAGTTAGCTAACTTACAGCCAGAATATAATCTTTAAATTAAAATATTTACAGGGAACTGGTGCACTGACGGCTTGCATGGAGCTGGACATGCTGAATCCCAGAGATGAGCCCTCACACCCCAGAGCCACTTTTTCCCCAAGACCTCTCAGCTCCCACACCCTCCAGAGTTTTCTCGATTCAACAAATTCTTCTTCCCTATGAAAGTAATCAGCTTATTGCAGAGGGCTTCTCCTGAACTCTCAGTCTCTGGGGCTGTGTGGGCAGCCTGGATGGAATTAACCCCTTGTTAGTTTTTCTTATTGGACCCAAGTTTTTTGAAGAGGTTTTTCCCTTTGAAGAAGAAGCCTCTCTTCTTTTTACTCTGCCCAGGTGCATCACTGCAGGTGAGGAGAGCCAGCGATGCCTGCTCTGGACACTGCTCACCCGGGAAAAGGCAGGAAGGTGCTGGCAGAGGAGGAGATGGAGAGGAGTCACTGTGATCAACAGATCCATCTGGATTTAGCTGGGTGGGAAAGAGAAAACAAAAGACAAAAGCACAAGTTAGAGCTGCTGAAGGAGATCACACCAACACAAACCTCAGGCAGAGAACCTGGCTGCCTCTTCTCTATGGAGGTGCAGTTCCACTTAGGAAATTTCCAGTGGATTTAAATTTTGTACCTACAATCCAGACACTTCCTTAGCTAAGAATTCCTGAAATTCCTGAACTTTGGGCTAAGAACAGGACAGCACAAATGACCCACTGAGGACATGGTAAAACATGCTGCTCCACAGCTAATTAAGTGGATCAGATCCTGAGAGCATGGGTGGAGACAGGTACTGATAAATCCATAGATTCCTCAGCCATGGAGCCTGCTGGGCTCCCAGCATGCTCTGGAACAGAAGCCAGGACATAAACAAAACCAAATTTCACAAGAACAAGTGCTCTGCAAGACCTCCAGAAGATCAAGGACACTGGCTAAGCCCTGAGGCTTATGGTAGGAAGAACTGGGGATCCTGCAAGGCTGCTCAGCATCCAGCAGATCCAGGGGCAGGAGGGGCAAGAAAGCCAAGTCTGGTGGTCTGCAGGGGCACCAATGGAGGAGGACATGGGGAAGTCTTGGATCAAGTGGCACACAGGAATGTTTCTGAGCCACTAAGTGTTTGAAATGGTTAATTAGGACTCACCAGTCTCAAACAGTGCTGCTCCCTTTGGAAAGGGCATTTGGAAATCAGAATGTGTCCTAGTCCTGGGCTGAGTTTCCTCTTCACAAAGCATCGAGAGGTCAGTTCCTAACGGCAGTCTTCCTTTGATAATCTCCCCTCACTAGGCTTAGGCGTCTACACAGTGACAATTACCAATCTGGCAGGTCAAGTTTTCCCAACAGGCTGCAAACTTCCTCACAGAAGAGGCTCTGGGTTTCTGAGGCCTAGGAGAGCCTTAGTTAACTGTCTTCTCTTCCACACAGCTTTCACAAACCAGCAGCTTCCAAGTTCCAGCTGTGCATCCTGTTTTGGCATTACCCAAAACAAAAGGTGAGAGTGGCTGGAGTTGTGCCAGGAGAGTCCTCCGGGCACTGCAACATCACACCCTCAGCATCTCTCTATCTGGGCCCCACGGAGTCCCTCACAGGTCTGCAGCAGCCACAGCCCTTAGAGAGAATGTGAGATGGTGAGAGTGGCAACAGGACCCTCTACCTGAGGTGGAAGCACTCCTGAAGATCAGACTCCAGACAGGAGTGGTGTAAGGATCTCAGCAGCTGCCCCTGGGCAGGATTGGATGTGCCTGCTCCTGGTCCTGCTCTGTGTCCAGGGCAAGCAGCTGAATAAGGCAGAAACAGCCTGGAGAATTGCTGCCTCACTCTAGCACAGCCATGCTCATGCCCTGTGAGGACTTTTAAATAAAATCTCCCCGGGTGAAAAGTCAAAGCAGCCCTGCTCTGTCACCCTACTGCTGGTTCAGCATCTAGCTCCTTCAGGACCAGGAGCTTTCAGTGGCTGTGACCTCTCCTCCCCTCACAGGTGGAAGCTGTGCTGGTCCAGGCTGCTGCAGGAGTGAAGAACTTCTGGCCCAGGAGGAGCACAAACCTCTGCTCTGGGTGGGACTCAGCACCTACAATACTCATGGAGTCAGTCCTGAGTGGGCAGGAGCACAGGGAACTCTGTCTCAGGAGTGAATTTGAGACCCCTCCCAACTCCACAAAGCTGAGCCAACTTCTGCCTCACAGAGATCACTGAGCCGTGCCACTGCCATCAGACTCTCCCTTACCTGAACTACAGGATACAGCTGGAACTCCTCTTTGCCTCTCTCCCTGACAGTAATCAATCCCATGGGTGGCTTTTCCTGAGCTCACACTCTCTGTTCACCTGAAAATGTTGCTTTCCAAGGCACTCCTACAACACTCCAGGTGTGCAGCACTGTGCCCCAAGGCCAGATGCCCAGGACATGCTGCAGGAGCTCACACACTGATGGATGGCCCAGGCTGGCCCTTGGGAAAGCTGCACTCTGCCTGCAAGGTCCACTTCAACCAATGCTGCAGCAGCAGCTGCAACCTCCGTCTATCCTGCAGCTCCCTTGTGCAAGGAACTGCACTTGGTGTTGATAAGCCCAGTGTTAGGTCTGAGGAGTCTGGGAGTAAACCCAAATAAATCCAGATGAACATCTGCAGCCAGAAATCCAAGATTTATGGAGGCAAAGAGAAAAAGAAAGCCAGGGAAGGGCTAACTTTGAGCCCACTCTCTTAGCAGGGAGCAAAGAAAGAATCTCCAAGTTCTGCTCCAGAAACTGTTTATGATTTGTGCAATGAAGAATCTTTGGATAAAATGCCCCAAAGCACTTGGCTAGCAGCAGAAGGGGCTCACCAACACTCAGGGAGTGATGTGGGAGGGATGTAAAGGCCCCTGTGCAGCCAGAGCAGTGGATGCTCTCTCCATGTACCATTGGAAAATACTTTTTGGGTAAAGGCAGAACAATTTCAGGACAGACGTGAAGTGGCCCCACAAAAAATTTCTCAATGGTCTCTATGTGACAGAAAAGCAACAGAACCAGCTCACAGATTCATGTGGTAAGAGAAAAATCATACTAAAACTGGGGTTTCTTCTCTAAGAGAAACAAAGGAAAAACTGCTCTGTCAAAATCCTCATACAAGTTACTACAGTGATAAGCACAAGAGTCATGCCAGTTTTCAGGAGTGGTTTTAGTGCTCTCTCAGGTGTTACTGATTAACACAATTTCTGGAAAACAAACATTTGAAACTAAGGAAAACAAAGACTGCTCCTGCTGGCCCCCAAAACCAAGGGTCTCACCCACCCAACCCCAGAACAATTATCCACACAAGGTTGGTTTTAGGGTCTAAATGTTACTGTTTTCTTAAATGGATGGTGGGCAGGGGTTTTTCAGGACTATTCTCAGGAAGGAATAAAATCCAGAAGGAGAAAACCCCAGGCTGAACATGAAGTGTGCTCAGACTGAGGAGGATCTTGCAAAGGCCAAACGACACTTTGGCTGTTGATGTGAACAGAAGGGACAAGCTGAATTACAAACCAGGTCCTTCACAAACCTGAATATCCAGCACAGTCCATTCCTGATCCCCAAAACCACCCGACAATTGTTCCATCCATATTTTGTGTGCTGAATGGATTGTCTTTACCACAGAACCCAGGTGGCAGTGAATGGTCTGACATCAGACCTGAAGGTGGACTTGCCACCACAGCCCCAAACCAGCCTGTCAAACTACAAGCACGAAAAGGAGCCAACTCCAGGTGCAGGAGCCTCTGAGGTGCCGGGCTGGGTGAGAGGTGGAAGGTCTCACACACTTACATGGTTGCTCTCTCTATGTATCATTCATATCTATCACTGGACTCTTCTCTTCCTCATTCTCTGAAGAAAAGAACCGTCCCGGGTGCATAACACAGGCAGAAATAAATACATGAAATCAATTAGAATCAAAATATTTTCTGAAGGTACTTTACAATCAGTCTTTGACAGAAACTGCACATTACTGGTGGAAAAAAATATTCCATCAACAGGAACAGTGTTAAAGCAGCTGCTAAGCATGAGTGTTTTAGGCCCTGGCAGTGACCAGAACTTCTTGGATCCTCCTCTTTGTGCTGTTTTTGTTTATTCTAATGCCCAAATGTTGTCAGTTTGTAAGTTCAATTGCTTCACCTTTTCTGTTGCCAGCATTTTAAGATTTACTCAGAAATAATTAAAAATGATCCACCTTCCCCAGTTTAATTTGGAAATAAATTGTCCTTATTCTCAGGCCTTAGGTAGAGCAGCAGGGAGAAGGGAAGTATGAAGAACAGATAAGGTAAGAACATCACATCCAAGAAGTTACAAGTGATTTAAAAATCACTCATGGAGAAGCTTCTCTTGCAACTGGTACAAGATGCAACTGAGTCCAAAGCTCTGCCATGGTGCACACAAATCCTCCCTGAGGTGCCAAGGCTCAAGCTGGAACTCTGAATTTGCAAGGGAGTCTGCTCTGCTAACAGCAAACTGAACAAGCAAGTTTTCCTTAACTCTGAGGGGTGAAAGAGCTAGAGGAATTTGGAAAGCCTTAGGAATGGTTGTATCAGTGTGAGACTTCATTCCAGCTCAGAGATGGATATGGAATATGTGTTTTACAGGAGGTATTCCTTTCTCCTGCCTTCCCCATGAGGTTTTCCCCACAGGGTGGGATGCTGTGATTGCTGTGACAGCCAAAACCACCGTGGAGTCAGGTTCTGTTTCCTCAGGAATCACTAAACACACTTAAATGTGGTTAATTAATACCAGTTTGTCTCTGAGCACAGTAAATATACCACTTTTAACAGGGGGAGAGTGTGCCCTTCCTGATTGGAAGCTGTTTAGACAGGTCTGGATTGCAAAGCACAAGTGGGAGGAGTGCTGGGGGTGTTCAGAAGCAGGGAGGCAGCAGGACAGGAGCCAGACTGGCACAACACAAAGTAGACACAGCACAGTCATGCCTAGGGAGTTCAAGCTGATTCCCACTGAAATAAAATTGGTTTAATCATCATTATCTGAATTTTCCAGCCCCCCAATTACAGAGAGAAGCAGTTCATGGATCAAGAGAGCACCAAAAGTATCAAATCCAACAGGTTCCTGCTCTGCGCACACAAAGTCGGAGCCAGTGTAAGGGGAGGCTCCCTTGGATCTCAGGCACAGAGGACTAGAGACAAATGGAAAGGTGTGAAGGGCAGGCAAGCCTGAAACATGTCTATTTTATATGGATTGTTTTTAACACGCCTAAAAGGTGCTTTTGTTTAAAAAAATGTCATGAAACATAGGAAAAGAGCTTCCAACCTTCGCATTGTTCTAGTTTAAGTTCTTTCTCAACCAGTTGGAAACACCAAATCAAGTAACAGTTTTACATTCACCAATTTTGACTCATCTCTACAATTTAAAAACTCTCACCATCTCCCCAAAATGCATATTCTTCCCATGGTTTAAAGGGATAATTTAGTCCAGATTCCATGGTTTATATCCAGAAAAGCCTGGCCAAAAATGTCCACCTCCTCAATCCCTTCTTCCAATAATCTTTATCAGTTCTTTCATTGACTCATTACCATGCTGTGTCTCTATGTCTTAAATCACTGTCCTTCCTCTCTCACTCAGGGAAAGGATTGGAGTTCTGAAAGTTTCATTTGTGTTAAGAAAAAGTTAAATCTGGCCCAAGTCCTCCCTCCATCAGTTGCTGGTTTTACGGTGTCAAGTTTCAAGGCCGATGATGATTGGGGGAGGAGTCCCCCCCTGCCCCGGGCCATCAGCAGCAGCAACCAGGGCCCGGGGCACGGCCCGGCCACGAGAACTCTGCTGGGCTGCAGCTTTTCAGAGCTGAGGCAATCTCAGGGCTGCCGGGCTTTCTCTTTCTTCTCTGCCCGGGAGTCACCGGAGAAGAGGGGGAGAGGGGAAGGAGGCCCTGCCCATCCCTCGGTGGCATTGGAGCAGGGCTGACCCACCCAGGCCTGATAACTGTCAGGGTAGGCTTTAAAATTAGTTGATGTTAAATTGCAGCGTGCCCCTGCCCTGCCGGCAGCCGATGGAGGTCCAGAGGCACGGCCGGGCCCTGAACCTACTTCCCGCCCCGGGGGAGAGCGGCAGGGGCACAGTCGGGCCCCGCCCCACCTCGGAGAGATGTTACCTGTTCCAATGGCCGGAGGAAAGAGGCCTTCCCAGGCTGATTTCACCCTGGGAGTTTCCAGAGGCGTAACTAACTTTTAATTAATCAACCAAGCTGTCAACATCTGCTACAACTTCCTTAGACGAGGAAAAAAAACCTCACATCCCTGCTAAACTACCACAGACATGCAGGGATATATCGGCAAAAGTGCTGTCCAGGGAACCAGTCACCCACTGAACTCAGCAGTAGGGAGCAGAGATGAAAGTGGGTTTGCCTTTGCAAACCCTTCACAGCTGCAAGTGGTGGACAAGGTTACCTGAACTCCCCCTGGTTCCTGGAAGGATCAGGGCTGGGGCAGGGATAACTACCCCTGGCATCTGAAATAGGCCCTGTGGCCCCTGGTTGATGCCAGAGGGAAGGGGAAGATCTGCACTAAACCACACGTAGAATTCCACCTTTATTTTACTGGTTGATGTCTCCTTTTGCATCCTCTATTTCAGATGAGTAGGTATTTGGTAGGAGTAAATAATTTTGAGAGGGAAACTGAAGAAAGAATGCCAGTCTGCATCCTTGTTAACCCCCAGGGAGGTTAGACTTGGGTGACTTCAGTGCTCTTAAACCCTGACAGTAACAGCTGATTAACCTGTGATTCCTCAGCAAGGACTAGTATCCTCAACAGGGAAGTAGAGACCCTAGAGAGTTGCTGAGGTCAGCAGAAGATCCAACAAACTGCCCACAAACCTCATTATCTGAGCCAGGCTGCTCTGCCTGAGAAGGCATCAAGCCTGGAGTGCAAATCCTGTACCCACAAAGCCTGGAATGCCTAGAAGCAAAGGATGGCACTAAGGTGAAGAGAGACCAGGCAGCATTTGAAGATAGAGAGATGGATACAGAGAACAGAAGAGCTCAGCAAGAAATATGGCCAAGAAATGCTACAGAGAGTAGGAAAGCTGGGATGAAATCAGTGGGGAGTTCAAAAGAGCAGGATTAAGGGCCACCTACTTCCCTAAGGATGGCTCAAAGCCAAGCTGCTCTGACTCGTCTGGCACCACACGACACTGCCAACAACCTCCCAAGAAGGACTGAAGGTTGAGTCCATGTAAGCTGGGACCAAGCTGGGTCCCTCCTGACTCCTGCTCCTGTGAGACAGGACAGGGGGTCCAGGAATGACAAAGGAGCTGCTACACTTTTAGCCTCAGCCCCTGATTTGGCTCCAATCCCCCACTTCAGCCTTTATTCCAAGAATCTCAGCAACACAATGAGTTAATTTAACCTTTGAATTCCTTGACTCTGGGGGATGCTTTTGAAACTGTAGGATCCATTCCCCAGATCTGTTTGGGAAACTCCTCACTGTACTTTGAATTTATACAGAAGCACCTCAGCCTGGATCAAGGTATATCTAACTTTAGGTGGATGGAAGAACATTGGTGTTTGGGTGTTGCTAATTCCAGAACTCTTTGGCATGGATATAATCATATTTAGGGAATTTCATGTGCCTGGGGAGCTGGTGGAACTTTCCTTCCAGTAGGATTTTCCCACAGTGGATCTAAACAATTTTCTGTCGGGATTTGAATGCTCCTTGCCCACCTAACCAGACTGAGGCCCCAGCAGGTGTTGTTTTGTGCCACTTTCTGCACTACACGTAAGTGTTGGGGAAAAGCTCCCAGCACTCCCTTGGGACAAACAGGCTGCATGCAGTAAGTTCAGTGAACCCATGGATGCTACATGACATGCAATGCCCAGGATCCAGACACATCCCAGCCTAGATGGCAGTGCCATGCAGTCACACATCTCACCTGGCTCTCAGCACTCAGTGGAGAAGCTTCTTTATCTTTTGAGTGGAATTTCTCGGCCGTGTCTCCATCCAAAGGGACAGTTTCCAGGAAGTTGGATGGGACAAGCCCTCTCTGTTGGTTCAGCTCTCCCTGCAAGATCAACATTCAATTCTTGTATCAGCTTTCCTGGAGAAATAAATAACAACTCAAGGTGCAATGCCCTGAAGAGAAGGTTGGGCTGTGGGCTGAGATAAGTCCAGAACACACCCACATATCAAGAAAAGATCCACATAAAATTCCGTAAGTCACATGCTTGCTTAGTTGTGGAAAAATTCAGAGCACAAAAAAACAGAAGGAAGAAGGAAACACATAAAGGAAGAAGAGATGACAGAAAGCTGTGACAAAGGTGATTTCTACAAACTCAGAATTTCCATTACCATACTGGAGTAAGACTGTGCTACAGGGGCCCTAGAGGCCTTTGATTTTCCCTGGTATTTACTGATGTCTTTAAAGAATGAGGCAGTACCGGTACAATGTCCTGTAGGCACTTGCATCCATGATCACAGAGGCCCAGAGCTGCACTACTGTATTTCTACAAATATGTATCCAGTTCAACAAGAGGCAGTTGGGTGAGACAAAACCAACCCCAGCAATGCTGCTTGTCCAACACTAAAAAAGGATCAAGCAAAACATTCCTAGTGATGCCCTCAGACTTAACCTGGAGCTCAGTGAAGGCACACTATTTCCCATGCAGGAAGAGGTAGATGATCCAAGGGCCAAGGCTCAACTTTGGCACACAGCTGAAGGGCAGGAAGAGCCCCAGGAATGTGTTTGCTTACTTGGATCACCATTCCAGCCTCTGGCCCAAGTGTCCAAGTGCCTGGTGAAATGTTAGCTCTAAGCAGGTGCTGGTTCAGCTGGAAAAATGCAGGCAAGGCTTTGGGAAACCTGCAGGAAATTAATGCCAAAAAATAAACTCAGAACCATTGGGACATTTAAAGGCCATGGAGATCTCCCAGGGCTGGAGCCCCTCTACTCTGGAACCAGGCTAGGATACCTCAGGGTGTTTACCTGGAAGAGAAAAGGTTTCAAGGGAGACCTCAGAGCCCCTTCCAGGACCTAAATGAGCTCCAGGAGAGCTGGAGAGGGACTTTACACAAGGGACAGAGACTGGACAAGGGATAATGGCTTCCCACTGCCAGAGGGCAGGGATAGATGGGCTGTTGGGAAGGAATTCCTGTCTGTGAGTGTGCTGAGGCCCTGACACAGGGTGCCCAGAGAAGCTGGGGCTGCCCCATGATCCCTGGAAGTGTCCAAGGCCAGACTGGATATGATTTGGAGCAACCTGGGATAGTGGAAGGTGTCCCTGCCCATGGCAGGGGGTGGAACAGGATGAGCTTTAAGATCCCTTCCCCAAACCATTCCAAGATTCTGTAATATTGGATTTACAGCAGGAGAAATGAGAGCCAGAAACAGGCTGCCCTGCACCAAGTAGAGATGGGTTCACTTTTTTCCCAAAAGCAGAATACTTTGTTCCCTGATTTCTGCTTCCCTGCTACTCCATGAACTCCAACAATTTCCAGTGTAACCACAGGACCTGCACTTACATAGTAGAATCCATCATCATCCATGGACCCAAAGACAGTGATAATGTCCCCGGCACTGAAGGTCAGTTCAGCCTGCAAAGAGCCAGAGAAAGAGGTCATGGGAGTAGCACTGCCTGGAATTTCTCACCAGGAACACAGGCTCCCTTTGGCCTCTTGCCCAATCTCACTCCAAGGGAGGGAACCCACTGTTTTAGTCTTGCAGAACCAGGATGCAGAAGGAAAACTGAAGTGGGTAACTCTGGAATTCACTGCTAGAGAAGCATTTCATAAATTAAGACAAGAGCAAAGCCCATTTTTAAACCATTTTTAATAAGGTTTCAAAATAGTACCTACCACCTGCTTTGGAAAGGTGTACTGAGGACAAGCTCAGCAAGCACCAGAAATACCTTCCATTTCTTTAAATATAATTACAAATCCTGCTCCCCTGGATGAGCTGTTCTGTAAGCAGCACTCAGGGATTAGTCAATAGCAGGAATGCATCCAAACAAGGAAGTTTAACCTGGACTCAGAACAGGAGCACAGCACACAGTGACCCTTTGCTGTCACACCCTCTGTCCTGTCAAGACACCCCAGCACATGCTCCATGGGGTGCTAGGCTAAAGACAAAGGTGTTACCAGTGTCTTTTAATGGAAAAAGCTGCCCAGTGGAGGCTCCAAACAGGCTGAGTCCCTCTCAAGACACTTGGTCACTTTACAAGTGTCAGCTGGAAGGGATCTACTTCCAATATATTTCCCATATTATATGCCTAGTCCTCAATTTAATCTCTTGAGACTGCAGATCACTCCTGTGGAGCATCTCCCACAGAACTGCACCAGCTTGTTTCAGTAATTTGAACTCTTGTCCAAAAAAAGTTCTACAAGACAAATCACTGCAAAAAGTACAGTCATCTCAGTGACAAGGGTTCTAAAGTGTTTGGTGGCTGGCTACGTGCTCACATTGTGTCTCCCCCAGGATATTCCACCATCCCTACTACACTCTGTCCTCAGCTGTCTCTCTCTGGGCAGGAAACTTAGCTTGGGAAGCAAGCATCCCCTGAACTGTGCCCTCTGTTGGCCAGACACTCCTTTGTGGATGAAGGGAAAGGATCCAAACCCCATGTTTATATTTGCTCAGAGCGCTAACACAGCTAACCCCGCTTGGAAGAACAGAGCATGTGCTCATCTCTTTTTGCAGAAAGGATTCTGCATTGCCCCCTTTCTACCTGGAACACACTTATCCACAAAAATACTGTTTGGATTATATCCTTCCCTGTCTAGATTATATCCCTTCCTATCCCTGGAAGTGTCCAAGGCCAGGTTGGAAGGGACTTGGAGCAGCCCGGTCTAGTGGAAGGTGTCCTTGCTCATGGCAGGGGGTGGGATGAGATGGGCTTTAAGACGTCTTCCAACCCAACCCATTCCATGATCCTGTGATTCTATATATAGGAATTGGTTGAAAACAAGAACTTTGCAAACTAGTCCATTAAACTGGAGATAAATCTTTTTGCTTGAGCAAAGACCTACACAGATATTTAACTCAAAAGTCATGCTCAAATCAATTGTCAAAAGTGCTTTCAAACCCTTAAGCAGGTTTTTCCTTTTTCCAGTGTTTCCTGGATCAATTGCTAGCAGTAGGAGCTGCTTCCTCCCATCCCAGATCTACTCAGTCCTGTCTGATCACTAAAGGATGCCATGAATACTCACACAGTTTCACTGTAGGTTGGACCAAAGTTCTGAGTGTCTTGGGAGAGAAGGAAAAAAGAGATAGGAAGAAGAAACCTCTGAAAAGGAGGGAGCAGATGGTGGTTACCTCCACATCTGTGTTCGGAGAGTTCTCCTTAGGATTGTAGTCAAAGGCAGCCACCATCCTGCGAGGAGTCAGCAGCTCTGCTTCAATGTCTTTATGTTTCTGCCCTGCATGAGAAAAAAACCAAATATTCTTAGATGGAAATACTAGGACAAAATCCCAAATCACAGCAACTCCTTCACCATTCTTGTAGTGGTTTGAGCAAAAAGAATACTGGGGGAAACTGAGTCGAGAGAGACTTTAAAGGCATTTGGTAAAGCAGTTTTCCAATCTTCTTCACCGCCTCATAAGCACAAAAATGGGGATATTCCCTATCCCCTCATCCCTGTGCTCTGTCTATACACACAGGAATGTTTTGTTTTGCATTTCCTACATACACACACATATATATACATACACACAGAGAGGACAGCTTTACAGTCTTTTACAGTGTCTGGAAAGGGCATTCCTCCTCCAACTACACCATGTTCTGCTATTAAGCTACAAAATTTGTCCTCCAAGGGCGAGGGACCAGCACACAGGGAAGTGCAGGCCTTGCCATCCACAATCTCCTGCCTGCTCAGACCCATCGCCTACAGACCTGCCCTGAGCCTACAAAAGCCAAGTCTGGTGCTACAGAAACACACATTCACAGTTTTAAAGCCTGCTTTGGGTCAGCATTGGATGGCTGGCAAAGGGTTTGCAGACTTGGCCTCTCTAGATATCAAGAAATTAGGCACCTCAGCAGAAGGAGCACCCTCTTAGTGTCCGTTGGATTGTAGGGGCTACAGCATGTGATGAGTGGGAGATTGTCCTGCTCCTCCCACAGCACAACAGGTGCACTCCCACTGCAAGCATCCCCTGCTCAACCAAAGCATTCTGCACCCACCGCTAAACAAAAAGAACTAAAACCTTTTGTTACAGTGCTCTGAAGCAGTACCACAAAGTGTCACACTGGACCCTGAACACAAAACACATCTGTAGTTCAATCATGCATTACCTAGCCTCCACTAAAAGCAATTCTCACCTGGCAGAGACTTGTACTCCTGTTTGTCCAGCCCTGCTGGGGGAAGAAAATGCCTCATCAGTAAGAGCTCATCTCCAACAGTGACCACATGACACAATCGACAAACAGTAAAAAAAAATACCAGGACAGCAAACGACAGAAGCAAACTGTTCATGCAACTCAAAGTCTACACCAGTAACCAGGACTCAGGAACATAACAAGAAGCAGAGGTCAAGCTCCAAACTATAAAAGACATCACTGTTGTTAAAAACTTAACACCAGCACAGGGTGGGCTCTCTTTCCACTTCCTAGCAGTCGTAAAAACATCTGAGGGTCCTGGAAGCAAGTAATAAAAATTCAATGCAGTCTGTAATCCTATAGCAAAAACTAGAGGAAGCAGTGGGTGACACAGACCTTTCCTGGAGCGTCTGGGTTTTGGAGGAGGGACAGTTTGGCGGCGTGGAGGTGTAGAAAATGTGCCAATTCCTTAATAAAAACACCAAAAAAGCAAATAAATAGACAAGAGAAACAGACAGTGAATGCAAAGTGAGAAGCATCTTGAATAGTGAACAGGGGACAGAGGAGAAGACATGCCTCCCCTGGGAGGCTGACAACAAGATTTCTGTGGGCAAAGCCCTCTGGGCCTCATATGTGGACTCACATGAGGCATGACCCACATCCCAAATACACAGAAAATCCACACTGTACTTATGTCTTTTAAATACTCCACAGCTGACAGCAGACAGACTTTGATAATCCTTTGCTTTCAGAAGCAGCACCATAAGGACAAAATAAAACCCTGTACCATTAACACCTGAAAAATCCCAGGTCTCTAGCTAAAGCTTATGCACTGAGCACAGTCACGACTGAACGAAATCCCAAATGAACCTGCAGAGTGCCCAGACAAACCCCTCCCAGTCTTTTCCTTAGTTACAAGGCTGTGATAGGTGGTTTTGGCTGCAGCCAAACAGCAGAGGTACAGCCAGCCCGACTGCCAAGGAATCAGTGAATCACTACCGTTGGAAAAAGACCTTTAAGACCATCAGGTCCAACCCACAACCGACTCCCCCTCCTGTCAGGGAGCTGTGCAGAGCCAGAAGGTTCCCCCTAAGCCTCCTTTTCTCCAGGCTGAGCCCCTCTCCCAGATCCCTCAGCTGCTCCCGGGGATCCAGATCCTTCCCCAGCTCCGTTTCCTTCCCTGGACACACTCCAACCCCTCAGTGTCCTTGCTAAGAGGGGCCCAGAACTGCCCCAAGGATTTCAGGTGTTTCCCCACCAGTGCCAAACCTACAGTCCCTCCCTGCACTCACATCTTATTGACTCCCATCACCTTCCTGAAAACTTTCAAACCCATCATGTTTAATGAAGTCTCAGAGCTATTAAAATCCTTTACTCTTCCAAGACTATGCAGTGGGGCAGGGCAGAGAGAGCCTTGTGTATCCACCGAGGGACACAGGCCACCAATGGCATCCAGCCATCTGTGGCACATACACAGGAGAAAGAGTTTGGATGTGAAAAACACTTTACTCAAATCTCCTCTCCACAGACATGGGAGAGGCCAAAGGACAAATATATTCAAGAAATCACACAGTGAAAGCATCAGGCTCCTTCAATCCCTGTGCTCCTCAGGATCAGCTTTCCAGGGACCAACATTTAGAAGCTGGGCACTCTCAGCCCTCAGAATCATCAAATGGTTTGAGTGGGAAGGGACCTTAAAGGTCTGTTTGATCTGGATACTGGGTCTCCTTCCATGAAAACAAGGAAAAAATGGATTGCTCCTTTTTTTTTGAGTTTTCTTATTTTTAGGTTGATTTGGGTTTTTTTCCAGGTCAGGCAACATCAGGGCTTACTTTTGCCATGACTAACACCTGTGCTGTGTCTCACTGTTGAACTAGCAGGGAAACAGGGACCAGTCAAATGAATATCCCGGTGTTTTAACAAATGGAGCAGATCCAACAATCGGCACTGGCAGTAGAGGGTGCACAGAGGAGTGCAGGATGAGAGGTGGGAGGCATACAGGACAGGCCCTGGGACACCAGTATTCACAGCAGGGGCAGCTCACAGCCACTGAGCCACTGCACTGGCTACACATCCCAGGGCTGCTCCCTCTCCTCTCTGAGTACATGAGTGGGAAGGAACAGGAAAGCCTCTGCAGTGCACAAAGCACTGACCATATACTTCACGGAGTAAATAAGGAGAAACCCAACCACCAGGTCTCTTCCTTGTACACTCCTGTTTTGTCTCACACCTTTCCTCCCCCCTCCTTATCTCCATTCCCAAGTCACAGATTCTCTCACTCAAGAGCAGGGTTATCCCAAGAGTTCAGTCACAGGTCTTCAAAACAAAGAGCTTTGAAAACTTCAAAACAAAAGAGATTTTTTCACAGAGCGAAAACTCTTATTCACATACTTCAGCTGCTCTTCAAACACTTCTGCTCCCCTGTCCCTAGCAAGGCTCAGCCTTTGTGCTGAATTCACACATCTCAAGCCCAGGAGCAGCTGCAGAAGCTGCAATTGCTGCAGTAGAGTCAGGGATGAACTAAGCTTGGAACACCCACATCCAGCCAGATCCCCTGCTGTGGAGCAGCCACTAAACCACACTGCTGATTGAGTGACAGCCCTCCAGATGGGTTTGGTGGCTGCACCGGCCACATACGAAAGACTGAGCTTCCAACGTTCTAGCAAAGAGCCACAGGAGCAGGGCACACGCGCACACACACAGAGAGTACCTGGGCTCTCCATATCTGCAGGTAGGAACCCCTGCTTTAGGAGCTGCTGCTTGAGCTCACTGCTCTCCACAGGGACTTCTGACACCATGTTGCATGGAATGTATCCTTCCCTTCCAGCACATTCCCCCCTGTAAAAACCATCAGCATCCTTGTCTCCACAAACCTGCAAAGGGAAATAGACTGTTTATGCTGCAGTGACTGAGCTGCACAGAGAAAGAATCATGGAATATCCTGAGCTGGAAGAGATGGCCAAGGATCATCCAGTCCTGGCCCTGGCCCTGCACAGACACCCCAACAATCCCACCCCGTTCATCTCTGGGAGGTGTCCAAACGCTCTTGAAGCTCTGGCAGCCTTGGGGCTGTGCTCATTCCCTTTCCCAAAATCCAACCTAACCCTCCATGACACAGCTCCAGCCATTCCTTAAGGTCACCAGAGAGAAGATATTAGCATCTGCCCCTGTACTTCACTCATGAGGAAGCTGCAGACCACCCAAGGTTTATGTTGCCCCTGGAACACCAGACAGATCCATAGAGTAGAAGATGGTCACTAAGTTCTTACTTTCAGGATCTGACCCTCCTTAAATGGGAGCTCCTCTTCTGCTGCATCAGGATTAGGGGACATGGAAACGGGATCGTAGTCAAAGAGAGCCACAAAGATCCGAATGCCATCATCTTTTCCAGAGCTTTCAGGAGCAGTGCTCCTTGGAGGGCCTGTGCACAGAGGGGACACAGCAGAGAGAATGTCAGCCCTGCCCCAGCCCCTGCCCCAGCTCTGCATGGCCTAGGCACTGCCTGCCAGCCTCTCCCCAGCCATTTCCAGGAGCTTCCATCTCTCCTGCTGCCCACCTCTCTCCTCGTTCCTGCTTACCTGGACTAGAGAGCAAAAGCTTCTGCATTTGGCTTCTTCTTATGCTCTTGCTCCGTCTCCTGCTAGGAGTCTGCCAGGCAGCTGTGCCGGGCGGCTCCGGGCCCCTGGAATCTTTATGACTGGATACCTGCAATTGGAACCACCAGAGAATTAGTAGCAGCCTCTGCCTTCTAACTCCCTGAACAGAGCTCAGCCCAAATGCACTCCACAAAGAGCAGTGCATCCAAATGCAACATTCCTCTTCAGGGAGACTCTAGAGCTGGAAAAACCAAGGGAGTTGGAAAACAGACTGAGGACAGGCAGGCACTCTGCCAGGCACCAGTGATCATCCCCTCGCTGAGGGTGAAGATGCAGGAAAGGCCATTTCGAGGGGAGGCAATGACATTACAGGCAGCATCTACACAAAGCTTTCACCAATCTGCTTATTGCAACAGGGATTTTCGTTTGGGTTGCATAGCCTCCTGCTATGGGGAGGAAGACCCAGCGTGAAAAGGAATACTGCATCGGTGACACTTGGTCAGGGAGCAGGAAAAGCAGAAGCAGCTACTACAAGAAAAGCCACGAAGCAGCACAGAACTACGGAATCTCTTAGATATTCTTCCAGATGATCCTAGAGGAGGGTCCTTTATCTGAACAACACTGAACAAAGCAAGATACAGGCAGGCCAGGAAAGCAGAGGGAAGCCAGCGCCACTGCAAGCTGCTTCAAAGCCAGAATAGGAAAAGTCACCCAACCCTTTTGTGCAAGGAGGTGCTACGTATCCCCTTCGAAGAATGTTCGAGCCTCCTTCTCCAGCCAGGTGACTTACAGTCCAGCTCCCAGCCCTGCTCCTCAGAACTGCTCTCGCACCTTGGGGCTTCCTTCTCCTGGCAGAAGAATTGTAGGTGCCGGCTCGGAGACCTGGCCCTCTCCATACCCTGCTCCTCCATCATCTCCAGCCTGGTCAGGTCCCTTCTGCCACCTGGGTGGGCAACCTCAGACTGATTGGGACAATCACTCCAGTCCCCCTGGCAACTCTGGGACCTCGCTGGCCACAGCCTGCTCTCTGGGGACAACGCACAGGTTGAATCCTGATCATCTTCAGAGTCATATTCGATGTCTATTTCCAGGCTCCTGGGGCAGGGGCAGTGCATTGCCATCACAGCAGGTTCTCTCCCCACTGATCCCACTGCTCTCGGGGCTCTTTTCTGTAAGGTGCCTTTTCTGGCCTGGCTGAACAAATCCAATCCCTCCTTCCCACCAGCACTGCTGACAACATTCAGCTCCTCCCTGAGACTGGGAGCTCTGTATAACCCGCTCCCCATCTGGCTGCAGTTGCCCAGCAGACGACTGCAGTGCTCTGTTAGATCACTCTGTCTCTTCCTACTTATCTCAGGCCGACTCTGGATCTTCTCTCGATAATTATTTCTCTTCTTCTTGCTCCAAGAGGGACTTGTTCCACTCCCAGACTTTGGATTGTTCTCCTGATAGCCCCAGTTCCAGTGTGCCTTCTTTTGACTGCAAGCCAGCAGGCCAAAGGCAGGATTTGCATGGTCAGCATCCGTTCTGCTCTCCTTAGCACTGTGCTCCCCTTGTGGAGTCTGAGCAGACACATTCATGGAGGTGTTATTCCCATCTTCCTTTAGGAATAGCTCCTTGCTGTTGAATGGTTTCTCTGTTCTTCCTGAATGGTAGGTTTGTGTTTCCAAGGAGTCTTGAGGGTCTGTCTTTTCTTCTGTAACACCCTTCTCATCCTCGTCTTCATCCTCATCCTCAGTCACTTCAGGGATGCTGAACAGCTTCTTGCTGTGGTTCTTCTGAAGCGGGAGCTCCAGGATCCTCTCCAGAATCTCCTCATCGCTGTCAGTATCACAAAGATCCATCTGTACCCAGACCCCGAGAAAAGCCACAGCCAGGAAAAGCAAAGGAAAAAAGAGAGGAAATAAACATTAAAACAAGAGACAAAGTGACTCTGATTCCCTCCCAGCAGAGCAGGATGGAGCTGTGGCTGCAGCAAAGCAAGGGGAGGGGGCAGAGGGAGTGATGGATCTTCTGGCAAAAGCAATCAGATGAACCAGCAATGCGGCGGGGAGCGAGGAAGGCAAATGCATGGAAGAGCTCCCTCCCAGCCTCTCCTGTACACTCACAGTTACCTGCAGCACCTCTCATTCTGCCACAGGAATGATTCCTCATGGCTTGGCACCCTTGCAGTGGGATGGTAGCAGGAGAGGGGCTGTCCCTCCACAGCAGAGCTGAGTGGAGCTCCACTCACACAGCTGAACATCACCCTGAGCTCACCCACAGAGCCATGGGCCCCCCTTAGCTCTGTCCTCTCCATGGAGCACAGGGAGCACAGCCTTGTGCTGTAGAACACTCCTTGGAGATGTTGCTGCCTGGGCCCTTCCCATCTCCTAGCAAAGTGCAGCCCTACTGCAGGTTCCTGTCTGCAAATCCAGAAGCAGAGTTCCCACTAAAAAAAGGAAAACCCTTTACCTCAAAGGGCCACACAGACATGAGTTTCACTTGCAGATGGGTGAGAGCCTACCAAGTTACAGAAAATTTTGGGGACAACACTGCTGAATTTTAAAATTTGTTGTGGACCAGCTGTGGGATTTATGGGTTTATTTCTTATTATACTAGCACCAACATAAAAGGTAAAATCCCAGGTACACAGTGTCATTTTGGTAGGAAGATACCTCTGGAGGTCTCTTGTTCAACTTCCCTGACAAGTTAAATCATTATGTGTTCTAAAGGCACTTACAAATAGCTTACAAAGCATGTGTAGCAACTGATGTTTTAATCTACAGCCATGAGCAGGTCTGTTCAGAG
The DNA here is from genome assembly GCA_013401135.1 of Cettia cetti. Classification (NCBI taxonomy): domain Eukaryota; kingdom Metazoa; phylum Chordata; class Aves; order Passeriformes; family Sylviidae; genus Cettia; species Cettia cetti. Next base: position 21,167 of record VZUI01073988.1, read on the forward strand.
ATAATTAAAAACTGTAACGCAGTGTGGGAGAAACAAAAGCAGTTGCAAGCTGTCTACTGATAGTTCCAGTCTCTATAGCTTTTTCCAAGCAAAGGCTAGTCTTGAATTACATTTAGAACTGGTTGAAGCAGTCTCCAGAGGTCTCCAGTTCAGTCTCCTCATTGCAGCAGACTGTTGCCAACAATAAATCTGTATCTTTGCTTAGGTGAGGTTTGAAAACACCAAAGAATGGAGATCCTGAACCCTCTGGGAAACAGTCCCAAGGCTGCACTGCCCTCCTGGGAAAGAGGTTTGAACTCATCTCCAACATGAACATGCCAAAAAATAGCTCATGATTTCTGCCTCTTTTAATATATCATCTCCCAGAAACAAGAAGACCTTGGTTCTCATCCTTTTAACCACCAAGCAAATAGTTACAGGCAATTACAAAATCTCCCACTCAACTCCTCCAGACCAAAAACCCCTCTGTTTTCTCAAACTCTCCTTACAGAACACATGCTCAAGGCCCCTGCTTTGTTAGCACCAAATACAAATATGGAGATTCATAAATACACCCATAAAATAAGTTCAGTAACAATTCTTTTACCTGTTTGCAAAGTTGTGGCTCCTGCTTTGTAGTTTTAATATAATAAATGGTTTCAGCAATTAAACAATCCTCACTTATTTGAGGATAAACATTTTAAAAGCAGCACCCCTCTGTTTTTATCCTCCGGATCCTGAAAAAGTTGGCTGAGGAGTCTTGAAGTAACAGAAAACATAGCTAAATATGAAGTATCCTAGAAAACAGCCCAAGTCCAGTCATATCCCTTTCAATACATAAGGCAGTAAGGGGAGTTCTCTGCCCTAAAGCTTCCTGCCCCGATTCAGCATCTTGTCACCCTCACTCTGTCACTGCCAGTACAAAACCAATTATTTTATTCAGTCAAGAAGCACCAGTTTGTTCAGCTCAACAGGACAGAGGGAGGGTTTTGGTGTTTCTTTTCAGAAAAAAACCCACAACCAAATAAAAATGTAAAGGCAAATAAGACACCCAGGAAAAAAGAAAGACAAAGAACAGTGTTCTTGATTGTTCTTATTTCCTTCTTCCTCCATCCAGGAAACTTGATTTTCTTCCATTTTTTCCCAGTCCAATCCCAACAACTGGAAGCCCCTACAAAACCTTCAGAGGCAGCCCCAGCGCCTCCAGCCACCAGGCTCTTCTGGGGCTTCTGATGTGCCATGCTGCAGGTCTAATCCCTCACCTGGGAAGCAGAAGGCCCTTCAGGAGAAAAGGAAATTGACTCCAATGTCACTACATTGTTTGCCATGTAGTGCTCACCAGCTCACCCTGCAGACCAGCAGCCACACAGGGCACCATCACCTACAGATGGTCTTCGGTCACATGAAAAATTAAAGAGAGGGTGCTTTCTTGCCATCCAGGCATATTATATTTCCTGCAAAGCTTTTTTTTTTTTTTTTTTTTTTTTTTCCCCCCAGTCTCTCACCCTCAGTGCTTTCCCTCATGGACATTCATCTCAACTGCTGTAATCTGTATGGTTACACACCAGTTCCAGGCCATGCAGCTGGAATCACATTCCCACAGGTGCATTCAGACCAGGTTTAACTCTTGGAACACCAATTAAGGTGGTCACTTACAGCTCAGCTAAGGCGGGATTTCATCCCTCACAGCATTGTAACGCCACAACTCTGCTCCTACATGCCATCCCTGGCTACAGAAAGCATCAAGGCGTAAGCCAAATGATCATAGAAGCAGGGAGTATCCTGAACTGGAAGGGACCCACAAGGACTGAGAAAAACTGGTCCTGCACAGGACATCCCAACCCCAACTGTGCCTGAGAATGTTGACTGTACCCTGTTTACTATCTGTGTTAAGAACTCAATCAATACCATTGATTTTAACCATCACATCACATCACATTGTGTGTTTTTCCAATTAATTAAACCCTGGTTCCATTCATTACAAAATACCCTTCCCTCTCTTAAAGAACTTGTTTTTTTACTACCTTGAGCCAACACTGGGAGTAAAAGCAGAGTAGCAGGACCTTGGATAAGGCTCAACCCAGCCCCTCCTCCTGTGAGTTGATGGCATGGGATGGCTGCACTGGAACTCCCCTCAAGCAGCACTCTGGACAAATTACCTTTTCCCCATTCTCCTGGGAAAATGGCTCTCTCTGGTCCCATTTCTTCTCTTCCAGAGCTTCTGAAGACAGCTCATCTTCTTCCTCCTCTTCCAAAATATCTGAAAGGTCAGAACTCCGGTTGTGCTCAGTGAAAAGGGTCAACTGTCGGTGGCCTGTTTCCGACAGTCTTTCTTCTTGCTGTTGAAAAGCAAAACACATTTTCTCAGTTCTCCCAGACTCTATTTCAGAAACAAAGGAGCATTTTTCCTTTCTCTGAGCACATACACAGCTCAGGTGTGGTAGGAAAGGAAGTGGACAGCACCCAAGGGAGTGACTGGCACATGTGGACACACACAACCGTCAGTCTCACTTCACAGCCTGCAGAACAGCACTGCCTAAGGCTGAAAAACTCAGGAGGTCAAGTACAGTTCACATCACTCCATAGGCACATATATTCAACCAAGATTAAACAAACCTCTCTTTTCACTCTGGACATTTCTTTCATCACCTCCTTGTCAGGAGACAACCTCAGGAAGTCCTGGCAGCTGCTCCCACTTGTGTTTCCACCTTGGAAGGTGTCCTGTGTCCCCCCAGCCCGGCTGAGGGAGGATGGAGGCTCTAAGCTCAGGTGCTTCTCTGCCTCTCTCTCTGTGTCAGCACTGGGACCTTTGGGTGCCTCCTCCACAGAGCACATGTGGCAGGTTTCTGTCTGGAGCTTCACCCCTCTGTCGGTGAGGCTTCCCAGCTCTGCTGCTTTAGTTCTTGGTTGCTCCATCTGGGAAACAAACCAACAGTGAAATAAAGTGGAGGTTTCTCAGACTAGTTATGCACTAAAACAGAGTCTTATGACCCCAAATTCTTTGACTCTCATATGTGCTCTTTGCTGTAAGCACATGAATATATTGGCAGGCAACTTGCAACTGGGAATGTTGGCCAGCCCTGGAACAAACCCCTCCCTGTCCTCAGGTCCCAGCAGACACATGGTGCCCCCAGTGCTGCAGCTCAGCAAAGGCTCACAAGGGTATCAACAGTAACAAGTTTCAGAGCAGCAAGAGCCCAAGCTATACAACAAGGTAATTTCCCACTGTCATCTGCCAGAGGAATGGCCTAGACACCACCTGGCACATTGGGCTGAGCTGGAGATGAGCACACTTCTCCAAGACTTCCTGGGGTGTGAAGAAAAAGGGAAATTAATGAAGAAAAATATACACAGAGAGTACAACAAGGCCCTGATTAGGTCACCTAGTGAGAATTAAAAAAAGTCTTCATCTGTATTCCAACCAGCCCAAGAAAACCTCTGGGAGATGAAGAAATGGAGCTCCAGAAACAAGTAGGGTAAGGCAGGTAGGCCTTCATCAACCATGTCTTTCTCTTACTCTAACCAAGGGAGCCTCCCTGCACTATGCAATGGACCACAACCATGTCCTTATGTACCAGGCACACTTTAAAAGCACTGAAGGATCAGACCCCAGGGACATTTAGGCATTGCACTGTCAGGATTCTGAATGTCCCCTGGGCTCAGACAAAGGCAGCCAGGTCCTGATCTCATGTATCATCTCACAGATCAAATTTCCTGCCCTGTTTCCCTTTGCTGACAGCCAAGCGAAGAGGCACACCTCAAGTGAGAAGGATGATTTGCATCCTGGGAGCACCCATTTCACTTGTTTCCACAAAGGAGGCAAAGCAACCACCACAAGTGCCATCATCTACACCAGACATCTGAATGTCTGGTGGCAACAATGCTGGAAACAGGTGAAGTGCAGTAAGAGGCTCACAGAAAAGCAAGGTAATCTGGGCAGGAACTGAAACCACTGGCTGAGACATCATTCTCACAGAAACCTCCTGGCACACCACAAACATCCGAAGCTGGGACAAATCCACCAGGACACTCCTCATCCCTGGAAGTGTTCACAGCCAGGTTGGAAGGGGCTTGGAGCATCCTGGCCTAGTGGAAGGTGACCCTGTCATGCACCAGGTGATCTCTAATGTGCCTTCAGGACCCAATCATTCCATGATTCTACAAAATATGGGTAAATGAATCCAGCAGTTGACGCAAGGTACTGTGAGCTGCAAATCACCAGGAGCTGATCCAACTTAAATTTTGGATTCAACATCTCAGTTCTTCTGGGTATTGAGCTGGCCTTTAGGCTTGGATCCACCATGCTGCTGTTGCTTCAGCAATTCTCAGAAGTCTCAGCCTAACTCTGAGCCTTCACAAGGTCACACTGCCATGATTAATAAAGTTGTGCTGAACTTAACAGTTTGAAGCACTCCTGTGAGTTCTGGTGTCAAAAGTCAGAATGGGAAATAGATCCTTTTCCCTGATGTAATACATCCCACACCAGGAGGGCTCACTTCCCCATGGTCACAGAGTAATCATTCACCATCATTATATGGCTCTCAGACATACTCACCACTGTCCTAAAAGAACTCTGAAAGCACTCATCCACCACCCTACTGGGAATTTCACTCACCCACTGGGAACTCCCAATAGCCAGTGTCAGAACAATTTGCCAGTTCTGCAGCCATGGCTGCCTCACTCTGCCATCCACTAAGGTGCTCTACCACTGTCTTGTGCAAACCCACCAGACTGGAGAAGGTCCCTTCAAGTCAGAAAGCACAGCAATTCCAGACTAACAATGTGAACATCCTTTTAACCTTTTAACTCTCCAAGTTCTTCCTTTCCACACTCTGTTCCTCATCTGCGAGCAAACAGAATCAAGACATGAGCTGCATCTTCCAGATACACAAGCAGCCAAAACTTACTGACAGATTGCCACTGCTGAATGATGGCCCACAAGCAACACTGTGTCACAGAAAGGTGCTCAGTGACATCTTGTCCCACTCCTCAGAAAGGATCCACTGCCCTTCTCTGCACACCTGTCACTGGGCAGGAGATGTAAGCACTTACCTGAACCTCTGTCCCTTCACCTGGCTGTTGCAATCCCAGTTCCTGGGTAGGGCCAGGCTCCATGCCCTGCCCTGGGAGAACTGTGCCAGCCAGCTGAGGAGGCACACTCAGGCATTTCTTGTCTCCCACAGTGTCCGACCCCCGTGGGGAAGTGCCTGGAGCCTGCGCCAAGGAAGTACCAGGAGAGGGGAGGTGTGGTGGGGAAGAGGCTTTCTCTGTCAGGGGCTGTCCTGAGCCAAGAGGGCTGGAGGAAGGATCAGTTAATTTGGCATCTGAGCTTTCAGCAGGAATTTTCTGTTGGAGCAGGAGCGTGGGCATGTGCTGTGGGCTGTGGGCAGGCAGCAAGGCCCTGGGGCCCCCTAAGGGCAGTCTGGAGGGGACAGTGGTGCACACAGAGGAAGTGCAGTGGGAAGATCGCAGCAGGACCGAGGAAATCTGGGCTGGAACTGAGTCCATGGACTCCCCATACTGAGACATCGTCCTCACAGAAACCTCACGGCACACCTGGAACATCTGAAGCTGGGACAAGTCCACCAGGACACTCCCAGCTGTTGGAGAAGTAACTTCTATCACCTGTAACCAAAAGAACAGGAAGGAATTATTTATTGTGCACAGCTCAGCCCTTCTGAGAACAATTCCCAACCCAAAGTTAAAACAGAACCCAAAGCTCTGGAGAGCAGCTGTGCAGAATTCCCACCCTTCTGTATAGTATCTGGGAAGAATGAACAGTTAAAAAGAAATCTGAGAAACTAAATAGTCGACAAAATATGAATATATTCACTTCTACTCCAGATTTTAACCCTCCTTGCTTCCTCAGCTTTAAAGATCTTTTCCCTTTTTTAGGCCGCTCTTTTGACTACCTTCCCAGACTCCTCTTGTTTTTGACCTGCGAAGAGGAAAAAGCATTTCCACAACAAAAGAGCAATTATCCAACACAGCATCATTCTGTTTTACACTGTGCTCCTTTAAACAACATCATGTGTGCACAAGACCACAGGACACTTTTAATACAGAATGTCCTTGGATGCCCTGAATCAGTAACAGTACTGAACCCTGGGCTGTTTGTATGATAAAACCATTCAATGGTTTGAGTTGGAAGGGACCTTTAAAAACCATCTCACTTCAGCCCCTGCCATGGGCAGGGGCATCTTCCACTTGGAGCACCCCAGGTTTCTCCAAGCCCTGTCCAACCTGGCCTTGGGGACTAACAAGGCTGGGGAAGCCAAAGCTTCTCTGGACAACCAGAGGGCCAGGGCCTCATTACCCTCAAAGGGAACAATTTATTCCCAATCCCATCCATCCCTGCCCTCTGGCTATGGGAAGCCATTCTCTGTGTCCTGTCCTTCCACTCCTTCTCCAAAGTCCCTAACCAGTCCTCCTGAACCCCTTTAGGCTCTGGAGGGAGCTCTGAGGTCTCCCTGGAGCTCTCATTTCTCCAGGTGAACACCCCCAGCTCTGCCAGCCTGCCTCTAGAGCAGAGAGGCTCCAGCCCTTGAAGCATGTCCATGGCCTCCTCTGGACTCACTTCAGCAGCTCCACATCCCTCTAATGTTGGGGGCCCCAGAGCTGGAGGCAGCTCTGCAGGTGGGGTCTTGCCTAAGCATGGCAGAGGGTTAGATTCTTCCCCTACCCTTCTGCTCACGCTATGGGGATACCAACTTTATGCTGGATCACTACATCTCACTCCTCACATCTGAGAGAATAACCCAGGTGGTGGCTGTGTACTTGTCCTTGTGCTCTGTCCACACCCTGGGATCTCACTGTTTGCCAAAGGATCAGGCCAGTGCCTGGGCTGAGCAGAGGAGGCTGCTTTGCTGCTGGAGAGTCCTGCTCCAGGAGCGCCTCCAAAATCTGGACAGATGACTTTCATGGTGTGCATCTCATAGCCCAACCAATGTCCCTTCTTAGATATTACTTTCTTCCAGGCCAAGGACTGTCACTGCCTCCTCAGGACACCTTCCTGGATCCAACTTCCCATGTCTTAAGGTGTGACATTTTGTGCACCCCCGCAGCAGCCCCAGCCCCCCTGCACAGCCAGTACCTTCTGTCCATCTGCGTACACAGCATATCCAGTGACCCGGACCCCGTTGGAAGATCCCTCAGCATCAATGGTGACAGGTAACCAGCTGATAATCAGGATACCTGGAGAGGGACCAGCTTCTACCTGGACATCCAAAGGAGCATCAGGTGTGCCTGTGAGAGATCAAACACAATTTCCTCTTGCTGATCTGGCTACAGCATAAAGCTCAACTCTGGTTAGAATCAAAGAGCAAACTCCCAATCAGACTTTCCCCTGCAGAACTGAACTACAACAGCCAGACCAGTCCTGGGAAATGACAGAACCAGAGAAAACAAGGTACTCTTGTTCTGTGAAAGCTTTAATGCACAGAAAATAGAATTTTGCAAAAGCAGCTGAGGCCAAGATGCAGCAACCCTAGGAGCAAGGTCACAGCAAACCATGTCTTCCCTGCCCAACCAGCTGCTCCAACTAGCACAGAGGATGTCTTCCCAGAGCAAATGAAATCAAAAGGAATAATCAATTTTTAAAATAAAGGAAGAAAAAAATTAACATGAAACCATGCAGCACCTCAGGCTTTAGGGACCTATCAACCTAGCTTCCCATTGCCCCATGGCTTTCCAGCAAAGGGCCAGCTGAGCATAGTCTCTCCATGTGCAGAGGCCTACGGTACCTGCTAAAGGGGTAGTGAAGTGTATCACGGCTGAGTCCTGCTCCTGCCCCTCAGGCACCTCTTCCCAAGGAGTTTTCATGGGCCGGGCCTCCAGCTTGGCCACATACTGGGTGCTGGGCTGCAGGTTGCGGAAGGCGTACCAGTACACACCCGGCTTGGTCACATCACACTCCTGCCCATTGAGATACACCCCATGGCTGTAGTTGCTGTTGCAGGGAAGCCACGTGACTTCTGCTGAAGTGGCCGTGACACTTCTGACTTTCAGCATCGTCGGAGCCATGCCAAAACCCTGCCCCACAAAGAAAGTGCAGCGCAGTTTATCAGAGGTGCCGTGCTCTGTCACTGTCTGCACGGACACGCGGTAAAACCTGCTGTGTAAATCCAGCTTTTCTATCACTGCTTTGGTCTGAAGGCCACTCCTCACATTCTGACGTAGCTCTTCATCCACATAGATGTTGTAGCTTTGTATCTCTGGGCAGCCAGCTGGCAAAAGAGGTGGTTCCCAGCCTACAACTATGCTTCTGGCAAGCTGCTTGATAAGAGTCAGTTTTCTTGGATAAGGCACTGCTGTGTGACTAACGCGTTCCTCCTGGTCTCCTTCTGCTCTGCTGCCCAACAGACTGATGCTACTCTCTTCAATGGAGAACTCACTCTTATCTCCACTGCTGGTGCTTGCACTGACCAAACTTTTCTCCTGGTATGAGCTATGGGTGAGATCATTCAGCTCTGGAGGCAGAAATGTCATGAGGTCATCATCTGCAACTTGCTCAATAAAATTGGAGGGGACTAGCCCTCGCCGGCCATCCATCAGCTCCCCTAAACAAAAAACAGGACACCTGTTACCACTTCTCCTGCCATTGAGCCTTAAAGATCAGCTGTGAGGACTACGGGACAACATCTATGCCAGGATACAACTGCTCTGCAGTCAGGAGTGGAAAAAATCTCAGAGATGATTTCCTGATTTCCCAGGGCTTCCCATGTTAAGTCCCAATGGACACAGTGAGGAAACTCACTGCTCCACACATTTCAGAGCGAACTAAGCAAAAATTTGGGTTATGTAATTAGCTAAAGGCTTTCTCTTTCTTCATTATCCCGTTCTTCCTCATCACAGCTCTTTCACTAACTTTTTAGCCTTCCCAAACTATGCAGATGGATGATTTTACATCTTCTCCCACCCATACAGATTTGGGGTTTGCAGTACTTCCTCAAGAAAGTCCATCTTTCCAGCTCTGTATTTAGCTCTGGCCCTTCTCTCAGCACCCTTCTTTCTTAAGTTAACTCCTGTACTAACTGTGTCCCCAGAAGACTTGGGGGAACAACAGATACACAGCACTTGGTCTGTGCAGACCCATCAAAGCACGGATGAGCAGCACACAGGGACAGCATTGCCTTCCCTCTTTCAAACCCTACCTACAGCAAATCAACTGAAAGCAGGGAAAGCAGAAAAGGTTAGTAAAGAACAACCTTTTTAAACAATAAACAAACAAATAAATTATAAGCTTGGGAATAGAAAGAAAGAAAGAAAAATGAGGCAGAACAGTCACAGAGCAAGCAGTGCAACACACATGCATTTGTCTCAGCTCTTGCAAAGCACCTCAGGAAATCAGGAACCATCACCCCTTAAGCAAGTGGCTCCACAAAGAAACCTCAGCACAAATTTACAGCCCACAAATTCTGGTTTTGATTCCATCCACCTCTTAATAAACTAGGATCATGTTTGCAAAGAGGCCAAAACAGAAATACTGTGTGATACCAGCAAGGGTCACAACTGTAGTTTGGGTTGATTACTGTATCCCCTCTCTGTCAAAAGAGCATGAGGCAATGGAGCCCATCACCTGCTGCAGTTCCTGGCTCACTATAGTCACTGGAAAGAGGGAAACAGTCCATCTGCAGAAGGGGCTGAACATGTTCCTCTCTCTGGTGAGGGAGGAACCATACAGAGGTTGAAACCATCGGGGATGAAACCTGGAACTTGCTGAAAGTAGTGGCAAAATTTCCACTGAAATCACCAGACTGGGATTTCATAGCTTAGACTAATTAATTCATAACATAAATAAAGCCGTTTCCAACAGGATCCACTTGTCCTTCTAACAAACTAACTTTGGGCAGAAACCCATTACCTTGAGGTGTCAAGATTTGTTAAATTTCTCTCTCATTTTCTGGAAAAAGATCAACCCTCCACAGCAGCTCAGTCGCATTTCATTTTACTAAAACTCACCTTCAAAGAAGCCATCTTCATCCATGTCTCCATAGATGTAAATATATTCTCCAGCAGTCAGCGGAAGCTCTGCCTCTGGATTTTCATTAGGTCCATCAAAAGGGTTGTAGCTGAAATATTTACAATTGGAAGACAATTTGCACAAGAACCTTCCCAGCAACACACTACAGTCGTGATACTGACAAGCTTTCAATTCACTGGGAATGCATCCACTTTGGCAAGAAGCAAATTACACAAAGGTCAAGACTGCAGTTTACATATAAAAATATTTAATAAAAGGTAATTTCTGAGGAGCAGAACAGATGTCTTGTGACACCCAAAGGAACAGGGATATGAGGATGCTGCAAGAGAGTCAACAGAAACAAGATTTTATCAATGCACGGGTATATTTAGGGTGGGTGTCAAGAGGAGGGGGACAGATGCTTCCCACTGGTGCCCAGCAACAGGACAAGGGACAGCAGGCACAAACAAATAGAAAATTCCACCTGAACCTGAGGAAAAACTTCCTGAGGTGGAGCAAGCACTGGAATAGGCTACACAGAGGTTGTGGTGTCTCCTCCTGCTCTAATCCCACATTTTAAACAGCACTCCAAAAACTTCACCAGCAAGAAAATTAGAATACATTGGTGATATGACTTGGACTCCATGAGTTCTAACCTGCCTACCCAGAGATCCTCAAACTAATCAGAGGGTCTCATTTCACAGGAAAATGCCTCATGAAAAACCTTTATCTTTACAAACACCTACTGCCAATTCTAGCTCTTTACCCCTTAAAAGGGATTTCATCATGCTAGAGCAATGTTTACCTCTCTGTGATCCGACTGAGACCTTATGGACCCAAGACTGACATGAAGACACAGACCACATTTGATGTGCTCCTCACAAGCAAGGAATCATCCCCGTTCTTTTCCTCCCAATTCCCAATGGAAAAGCTGAAGGATAGGTAATACACTGACCTGTAGTGACTTGGGCTTGACCATGATGGCTCAGTGAACAGCAAGAGTTATCAAAATAAACTGGGTTTATTCTGTGCCTTTTATTTTTTTTTTTTTTGTCCTTTAAAAATTATATTCAGAAACATTTTGGCTGAAAATTTCAGGAATTCTAAGCTGAAATTTTCTTAGTTGTTGGAATAAGATTTCTTGGAGAAAACTTCTTGCACTATTCTGAAAAAACCTGACAATTCAATGAATATATCAGGTTGAACTAATTTTCAACAGAGAACAATATTCGAAGTTTCACAAAGTGCTGTTCACTGAGCTTAATGTGCTTTTGTTGAGCTAAGCCTGGATTGTGCAGGAAGTAACAGGTTCTCAAATCATGGAATGGCTTGAGTTGGAAGGGAGCCTAAAGCTCATTTCATTCCACCCCCTGCCATGGGCATGGACACCTTCCACTATCCCAGGCTGCTCTAAGCCCTGTCCAGCCTGGCCTGGGACACTGCCAGGGATCCAGGGGCAGCCACAGCTTCTCTGGGCACCCTGTGTCAGGGCCTCTCCACTCTCACAGGGAACAATTCCTTCCCAATATCCCATCTATCCTTGCCCTCTGGCAGTGGGAAGCCATTCCCTTGTCCTGTCACTCCAGGCCTTGTCCCAAGCCCTTCTCCAGCTCTCCTGGAGCCCTTTATGCACTGGAAGGAGCTCCAAGGTCTCCCCAGAGCCTTCTCTTCTTCAGGGTAGACACCCCAACTCTCCCAGTAGGAAAATCCCACGGAGAAATAAGATAAACAGTTTAACCTACTATTATCCACTCCTAACTCACTAGTGGTGAATCCTAGAGAAGATTGTGAAGCAGGATCTGTGGATAACCTAAGTAACTTCACAGACCACAAGTAATGACCACTCAGTACCTGTATCGAGCTAAGAACACCTGGAGCTTTGCAGGACCTTGGCTGCCTGGCTCTGGTAGGAGGGAGATGCTGTCAACATCCAGTTCTTCCACTTCACTAGCAGTGTCCACCTAAAAATGTTGAAGATAAGGATCTCAGTAAAGGAACACTCGGAGTGTTTGTACTTAATGAACACATCCTCTAAACTCGTGGCTGGTGTCAGTCTGGCTCCTGGGCTAAGGACCATCTCTAAAAATGACTTTTTAGGTGAGGAAGTAGTAGTAAGAGGCAACAGCTCCAAGCTGGAGCTTCAGGGCTTCCAGTCAGACATAAGCAAAAACTCCTTGCCCAGGTGGGTGATACAGCCTTGGAAACAGTTCCCAGAGCTGGGGGATTTCCATTCTTGAAGAACCTGTAGCCTGAGCTCAGAAAAGCCATGGCCACACTGATCTAGAGCTGGTGACAGTCCCACTGGAGCAGGGGATTGGACTGGAGGCTCTGGAGACCTCTTCCATCCCACACATCCATAATTCAGTTATGCTGATTTCTTGCTACCTCTAAATGGTAGCACTGCCTGTGTGCAACACAAATGTCAACCTGAACAAAGGAGCACTGTTGGATGTTGGGGTCTTTAACTGCTTCTGTCCTCTCCAACACCTGTAAATGTTCTGTACAATGTCTGTGTACTTTATACAGAGCTTTGACTGGAACTTTTGGTTTTAACTGGCCCTGCTAAAAGCACATGCTAAATGAAGTGTAAGAGTCAGGGCAGGAAGCCCCTCTTCCTGTTACAACCTCTCCCTTTCTAGCCAGCATCTCCTTCTGCACTTCCTAAACTGAAGGCTGCATCCTAAAGGCCTACTGGCAAAGCACTCTTGAGAAATTTCTCTCAGCTGTTTAGATTCCGGTGAAATTTTGGGATTTTGCATCCAGTGACCATAGGTTGTGTAATGCAACCCTTCTTCTTGAGGCAATGCACTCCCTGGGGTTTGTCTGAACTTGTGCAAATGAACCAATTCAAACTGCCTTTTTAAAGCAGACATCAAGGCAAATGTATTTTTGATGAAGACCCATTGCAGGCACACACTAAGTATTTTTCTAATACATGAAGAGTCAGAATCAATCTTGGGGAAGAGTTCAGAGCACAATTTAGGGTACTGTAGTTACGGTAATGCAATCCTGCCCCATGTCCTTGGAGAACAAACACCTGTAACACCCAAATGAAGGGACTTAGTCTGGAATGTTCCCACAATTATGTGCAGTCGAGGCATTCCAGGCACTGGCTCTTTTCCAAGGGTCCCACACTGATCTCTGAAGGCATCTATCTCCCCAGGGAGGCATCGTGGCTTCCAAGGTTTCTCTTGAAATAAAAAGTAGGCATTATTTTCTGCTATAGAATTACTAACAGTTCCATACCTGTTCCTCCCCAGGTGTGACCTTCACTTTGTCTCTGAACATGGCACTTCCCTGAGATCTTACACAGTGTAAGGCTTTGCCTCACTGAAGCAGCCCTTCATTGTGGGTGTCCTGACCTGGGCACCTCAGCACTTCAGAGGCTTTAGTGCACAGGAAACCCCAAAAGAGCAAAAGGTGCCCCTCAGGCTACCACACCTGGCCCTGCTCACAGCACTGCTCTGCCCTAAACTGTACCCTCAAGTGATGCATAGGAGAGAGCATCAACCCCTGCTCATGTGAACTCCACAGCACCACAAAAGGGCTCCTGGGTAGAAGAGGAGGAGAAGATCTTGGTGACACACACATGCAAAGCCTGTTAGTTCCATCCCTCTTACCACAAACTTGGCATCTTCTCATAGTTTCTTTCATCAAGCAATAGCTTAGTAAATAAAAACACCAGACAAGAAGTTTGAGCTTCTCATTCACAGCTCAAGGCCAAAAATAGTCTGGACACAGTTTCTCCCCAAGCTAAAAATTCCATTTTGTAGCCTTTATGTGTTTTAATGGCAGCTGACATGCCACAAGGAAGCTTAGCAAGAGCTATCTCACACATCCCACCCCACTCCTCCAAGCTCCCAGACACTGTCTAACCAGTTGTTACCTTCATGGAGCACAGCAATATATTCAAATGAGCATTACAGACATAGCATCCAAGGTAATCTCAGTATTTTCCTACAGTTTTTCTCTTGTTTACCCATTTTCTTCAGGCAGCCAGAAGAGAATGAATGCAACCTTACTGGTGAATGCATGTGACCTTACTGGGGAATGAAAGCAACCTTACTGGTGCTCTCAGCAATGCATTTATTCCCTTCTGGCTGGAAAGGACAGGCAAGCAGAGGGGACTCCCATACTGACCTCTGGAGTTGGGCTGGATTTTGGGCTGTTCTGCATGGATTCAGATTTTGAAGAGCTGGATTGAGACTCTCCTTTCTTGGATGGTTTCTGAGCACTGGTGGGAGCAGCTGGGGAGCCAACGGTGGTGCCTGGCCCCTGCTGCAACAGCTCCTGCTCATCACTCCCTTCATTGTGAACCGTTTTTGTACTTCGATGGGGGACCAAGCCAGGAACAGCTGACTCTGCAATAAAATCAGCTGCCCATTAGTTACAGCCACAGGCATGATACAGGATCAGCAACAAGCATCCCAGTGAGCAGCCCAAGTCTCTACAAACGTGCCTTGTTCAACAGACCAGGCACATGAGCTCTCCCTAGCCACCGAAATGCCAACTTCTCTTTACAAAACGAACCAAAAGTATTTACAATAGGGACAGACACCAAAATTGCACTAAACATTTGCATTATCTCCTTTAGTACTTTTCATTTACATAAATATCAACCCAGTTGTCAAAGCCCTCTCAGGCACATCCAGCAATTACCCTTCTCCCGGCAGGGCTGTGGGGCAGAGCTGCACAGAGCAAGGGGCAGCTCTGAAGTCACCAGAGTGGAGGTGAGAAGGTCAATTTTTCCTGTTTGAAGCCGGAATCGTTGAAGTTCCTGCGACAGGAGGCTGAACTGCTCTGTTTGACTGCGACACTGGTCTTCCAGATCCTTCACCCGGGCCTGCCAGGAAAGAACAAGGTGAGGCACAAACCTCTGTCGAAACGGTGAGCTTTCAAACAGGATTTGCTTTTGCTGCATCTTTCCGCTGGCTCCAAAGAGCTAAAAGATGCTTTTAAATGCCCTGTCTAGGAACAGTCATTGGAAACTGGCAGCTTCACACCTCTACATATCTTGGAAAAGCTAAGGCTCATAATTTCTGAGGAAGCGGACTACAAACTCCATTAGAATTTATCTCTAAAATTCTGGGTTTGAACTTCAATATCCTTTCTTCACCCTGCACAAGAGCAGATGAGATAGGTCAGAGATAAATAAGCCTTAAAAAGATTCAAAAGGCTTTGCATGGGTTTTGAAACATTAAAATAATGTCTCCAAAAGGAATTGCTCTCTCAATTTTGTCCATCATTCCAGAGGCTCCAGCAAGCTCTCAAAACCTTAATGTGACCTCTCCACCATTCCAGGCAGGACTACCAACTGTTCCTCCACACCTTAGCTCCTCCAGGCACTAGGAGGGGCAGAGAACACATGGGCCCATGTTGCAGGACTCTCCTTTGATATGGGAAGCCCACAAACTTTCCCCCCTGGTCCTATAGGGATGATCTACTCCAGGCAAATGTATGCTGAGGACAAGCTACACCTCAGCAAGATGAGGTGCCAAGGGGCCTTGGGAAACACTATGGGGAAGGAAGGACATATTCCTGCTAGAGAACCATTTGTGTTTTCCCACGTTCTCATTTTACCATCTCTAGAACTTCCCCTTACAAAAAAAGGGCTTATTCCTGGCTGTCTTTACACATGCCCACATTCACCGAGGTTGTAGGCAAATCAATTCCCACGTGATTGCAATTGCTCCTTTCCCGCCTCTGTTTCTTGTGTGTAAGATGCACCAAAACAGATGACTGCACTGCACTCTTCAAAGTTTTCCATTCTACCAAATGTATTTGAAGTGTTTTTTCTCCATCCAACTCAAAAAAATAAATGATGCCTTGAAATATTGCATGAGACAGAAAGTCCAAGTTTTTAAGCAGTTCTAAAAATAACATTTCTGCCCTGGAAAAAGCTCTCTCTGTGGTCTTAGAGTAACACAAAACCTTTGTAGTTGTTCCAAAAGGATTTAGAAGGGTCATGCATTTTTATTTGACTGTGACATAGCTGTTTTAGGTGTTTCAGTTTATTACTTGTTCCCTGCACAAGTCCAGAGGTGCTTTCATGCTCTAAAGAAAGTCTGGTGAAGTCTCTCAAGTTTGGTAAGAACTATCTTTTTAACTGAATTCAGATGCCAGGACTAACTTCCAGAAGTGTCTGTGTTATCCACTTGCTCAGAGTCAACTCCTTGTTTATGGTGCACAGGATTCCTCTGCCAGTATGAATGTTTGAATTTACTTACAGTTTGGATTTTCACATAAAGACTCCTCCCCTACAACATTACATCTTAACAGAGAAAAGAAACCCTCAACAGTAAGAAAAGTTGCACTGGATCAAAGGAGGGCTTCCTCAAGTCCAACATCTATCCCTGATCCCACCTTGGGACAGAGCCTACAAACAACAGAACAAAATGACTGTAGGACCAGAGGGAGATTTCCTGTCTTCTCTAGAGACATGAGCCAGCAGATACATCTGGATATTGTGTTTAATAGTACCTTATCCTGTAAATACGTAAACCACAGTTTATACCCATTTACGCTGGCGCCCAAGCCAACAGCCCGGATAATTCACAGTTTAATTCTAAGACACCTAATTAGTCAGGTATCGTTTCAATCTGTTATTCCAAACAACATACAAACACGCCTTAAGTACTACTGCCGCATCATACACAAGGTATACTTCTAGCAGCTACTTGCAGGGGACCGGAGACAGCTGGGAAGCAACAGGTTTCCAGGGTAGTGTTGGGAGGCAGGAGGAAAAGGAAGAGGAGGCTCAAGGACATGGCCAGGAGGTTCAGGGAACCAACTGGAAAAAAGCTCCAGACACAGAAAAGATTTCTGTGTCTGTGCCCAATCCAATATGGGGAGAAAGAGGAGTCTCCCACAACTGGGACCAGACTTCCAGAAGAGGCTGCAAGAGCAGGAGCAGAGTTTAGTGGGGTCAGTTTAACCACCAGCTCAGGAACTGATTCTCCACACCCAACCACCACCAGCTTAGCCCCATCCTCTAAGACACTCTCATTCTTGGCTAGTCTGTTCCACTTCTCGAGCTCATGCTCTCCTTTCAGATGTCCCTTGTTCCCTTTCTCCATATCTTCTACTTTTGAGATCAGAGAATCCCCATTTTGCTGGAAGGGAATTCTACAGGTGTGCAGACCAAGCTCTTGCTAAAAGCAGGGCTGATGCCAAAGGAATTAAAGGAACATCCATAACGACATGTCAATGTGAGTGCAACTTCCACAGGATGTGAGCATACCCCAATAAAGTCCTTTCCTGAGAGTTCCCACCACTTTACTGCTTTTTTGACCAACTTGTGGCTGACAATTTTTTTAAAAAATCCCTGACCTCCAACCCTGCACCTCCTGTGCCAGCAGGGAATTCTTAGCCCACCACCAGGCATGTTTAGTCCCTGCTTTCTGTCCTCCATGTGCCTTTGCACAGTCAGTGTCACCTGCATTTTAACTCCCCATTCCTCCTGAGATCTCTGCCATATTGGAAGGTTTTAAAGAAGTTTTCTATAAGCTACAAACCCCAGCACTTCTATACCAGCCTTCTTTCCAAACAACCTGTGAACAGGAGAGTTAGCACAGCTCCCAGACTGGAACTTCATTAGTTACCATCTCTTCTGGGAAAACTATTATCCACAATCTCTGCTTCCCATCTTCCACCCAATTACAAAGCCAGCAAGACCCATCTTCTCCACAACAATCATTTGCAATGGTGTCACCACTGCCTTTGGGGTTTGAAGGAAATATTTCACTCTCGGACTACAAAGACACTTAAATGTGGAGAAGGATCACAGTTGGACAATTCTAAAAATCTGGAAGTGCCAAAAAAACTAAGCTCCCAACTCTAATTGGTCAAAAAAGCAAGGCACTTAAAGAGAAAAACAGCTGCTCCATAAAACTCATAGTGGGAGCCCCTTTAATTACATTTATTTCTTGGCAGTAACACTCTTGCAATCTTTTCCAGAGTATAGTTAAAACAAGAATATCAAGCAACTATCGAAGTCAGAACAGAGGGAAAAATGTCCTGTTTGAGAGTATTACAGCAGTACCTGCATGCAATCCAAAGTACTCTGGGAGCAAGAAGAAAAGCAAAAAGAGAAATCAAACCACATCAGCAATTACGCTACAACACTCTGCTAAAGATAACCCAACTCTCAGTCTGAATGAAATTGTTTTCTCACCAAATTACAGTGTCTGCCTTGTTCCATACTGATATTCCCACCTCATTCCCAGGAGCATCTGCTTGCCAAACAAAAGCTAATTCCTACACACTAAATGCATGAATAAGATAACCAGGCCCTTTTTGAGGGCCTCCAAACCACAGTGTGTTTGAGATGAATTACAATATGCTTAGAGTGGCTGCTAAATTTCAAGCCCCCTTTTCCGCGTACATTGCACTCACTGTAAAATGAATGGAATGGACATTTTCTGCCCAGACCTTTCCCCAGGTCTGAGATCATGGAGTTCTGGGAAACAAAGCACAGCTCAGAACTTGGCTGTGACAGGATCTTAAGCAGCTGACAGCCTGCTCAGTCCTGCATCCTGCTCCTAGGCCAGCGAAAACAAGCAAAGTTGAGCTCTGGTCTCCTCATTTCCCGACAAAACTGGATTCCTGGAAGAAGGCTGTCTCCTTTTTTATCTATACAGTGCTAAAGGCAGCTGAAATCTTGTCTCATGTAGACAATCTCATCTCCAATCTTTGGAACCACTGAACTCCCTCATTCCTACAACCACAACCCTCAAGCTTTTCTTCCTAAGCTAAAACGGTGCTTCTCTCCATGGCACTTCAGCACACACTCCATTCCATACTCTCCTCATCCCTGTAACTGCCTTATCTCAGGACTACAGAACACCTGAGGCTGAAAGAGATCACCTGGAGCACTGGGATCACCTGGTCTAAGCCCTCAGCTCAGAGCCGGGTTGGCTGCTGAGAGCTCTGTCCAGTTCTGAACATTTCCAAGGAGACAGACTCCACTTACGACAATCATGGGACAGAACTCTTCAAACAAGAAAACGGACTACACTCATTCTTCATCAGTATCACATCAAAAAGCAATTAAAGCATGTGTAAAAAAGACAATACATAGCACAGGTATCTCAAACCCTCTAATTATGCCATACACTGAGGTTCTGGAATGACTATGATTATAATTAAGTAGTTTAAATTACTGTTGTTCTGCATTAAACTGGCTTTTGATGACAGTTCCTCTTTGGTCCACTTTATAAAATTCAGGATCAGGCTGAATCAGGGTCTGAGAAACCTGGTCTAGTGGAAGGTGTTCCTGCCTACAGCAGGAGGTGGAACTGAATGAACTTTCCAATCCAAACCACTGGATGATTCTGTGATCCCTATACTAGTAATATGAAAGCAAGAATATTTAACTAATAAGACCCTTGCAGAAGAACATTACCTGCAAACAAGGAACATAAGTACGATCTCTTTCTTCCTTCGCCCAGGGAGATGTCTGGTTTAAACCTAAGTAGCTTCTTCAACCCTTCACTGAGTTAGTTCAGAAAATGTTTGGCAAACATAATAGAATCATCAAATCCCAAAATGGTTTGGACTGGAAGGGACCTTAAAGCTCATCTTGTTCCACGGGCAGGGACACTTTTCACTAGACCAGGGTTGCTCCAATGGCCTTGAAACAGAAACACAGCAACACTCCCACCCCTTACAAGCTGCTCAGAACCCATCTAAACACCAGGTGATGTACAGCAGCACCTGTATCAGCTGATCCCATCTCTGCAGCTAAATGCAGAGGGCCCCAAAGGGATGTGGCAAGGGCACAAGACATAATGTCACATCTCCCAATACTAACCCAGCCTGCAACATTTCAATTCTGTTCAGCAGGAGCTCAGCACTCTTGGGATCTACAGCTCAGACATCAGCCAGGCCCCATGCAAAGTTGGTGCTATTTGAAGTCATGGAGCAATCTCCTCCATCAAGGACACTTCCCATCTGCATCGACAGTCCTGGGCTCCCAAGAGCAACAGAGCTGCACAACAGTGGGCACAGGGCGTTCATGCTGACAGCCCTGTTTGTCACCACTGGAGACCGGAGCATGGCCCCAGGAGATCTCATTGTCTGAGGGTACAGTGAGATCTTCTGCTCATCTCAGATGTTTCAGTGCTCAGAAAACCTCTGAGAGAGCAGAAGATGCTTCTTCCCTTGCCACCACACCCAACTCAACCCTCTGGAAGTCACTAAATTATCTTATCAAGTTCCAGGGTTTGGCGCTGTGCTTTTGCAGCTCCAGGAATCCAGTGTTTTCTCCAAAGTCACCCTGACAGACACTGAGATGATGTCAATCAACCTCAAAGTAGTGCTCAGCACATCTGCCAGGCTGCACTGGTACACTGTCAGCCACCAGCCAAAGAACACTCCCTGTGTGCATGTCAGAGCAAATGGGACAGGGGAGCTACCTCAAGCTTCACCACTCCTTATGCTCAGGTTTTCCTATTTTTACCTAACAATTTTTTTCTTATTTTTCCCTAATAAAATAAATAGAGCACACATACACAAGAGAAATTTTAAATCCCATGGACACAAGTATTCTCCTTTCACATGATGGTGGAAAATGGAACAGGCAGATCTGAGTTTGATTCCTAAATGTACCTTTAAAAGGGCTTTTGCGCATGATCGAACAAAGTAACCTAAGGACTGAGAAGGCCAGGATATAATTCCTCAAACTTTAACCCAAATATTACTTTCACTGCAGCAACATGTTGCATCTGATCAAGGCACTACAGCATTTTGCTCAAGAACCAACGAAACAAAGGGTACCAAATCTGGAGCCACTAATCCCTCTTGTTTCTTTCTGTCTTACCTCCAGAAGCTGTACTGCTCCCTCATGTTCCCTTCTTGCCTCTGCCTGTGCCTAAGGAAAAATAAAGAAGAGAGTAAATCAAAAAGAGCCAACTTGAGTTCAATTCTACTGTCATCCTACCTGGCTAAGTCCATTGTAGACTGGAGAACCAGTTTGGTGAGGAGCTGGGAAAGGGGGTCAGCCTGGAGAAAAGGAGGCTTGGGAGGACCTTCTGGCTCTGCACAACTCCCTGCCAGGAGGGGACAGCCAGGAGTTCGGGCTCTGCTCCCAGGGAGAAAGGACAGGACAAGGGCAAGTGGCATCATGCTGTGCCAGGGCAGGGTCAGGCTGAATACTGAGAAAATTTCTTCACAGTCCCTGGCACAGACTGCCCAGCACAGTGGTGAAGTCACTAACCCTGGGGCAGTTTAACAGCTGTGTAGATGTGGCTCTTGGGGACATGGGTCAGTGGTGGCCTTGCAGTGCTGGGAGAACGGATGGATTCAATCTTGGCGGGCTTTTCCAATCTTACTGATTTCCATGATTTTATGATTTAAACCACTGTACAGTCTGGAAAAATCTTTGAGCTCTGGACACAAAGCAGTGGGAGGTCAGAACTGACATTCACAAGGCAAAGCCCTTCACTTTGTTCAGGTACCAGAGTTCACCTGGACTCAGACACTCTTACCTTATAAATTCACATCTACCTCCTCCATGCACACCTCCAAGGGAAACAAGGTGCAGGAGTCCATTCAGAAAGGAAAAGGTTCCCCTGGTAACACCGCATGTACCTGCTGCAACCGCTGGACCTCCTCCTGCTTCTCCTGCAGGACTAGCAGTGCTTCCTTGTGCTCCACTTCCAGCTGCTGCCTCCGCTCAGCCACATTTCTCATGTGCTGCAGGACAAGGCACACACAGCTGAAGGGTGACACTACAGAAACTCTGTCCTGTGTTCTACCCATGGCCACAAAGCCAAACTAGAGCCTGTATTTCATGTCATCATTGCACAAAGTAAGAAATTCCCATCACAAGGCAGAGCATCACAGTCACAGAAAACTCTCAAATCAGTGATGGCCACCTCATCTACCACCCAAATCCCTGAAGCACCTTTCCAAAGCACCTCCATCCAGGATCCTGCAGAAGCAGAAATCCCACTGGAAGCACAGAGACAAAAGAATGGTCAAAAAAAGCAAACAGGCAACCGGTGCCACTCAAAGGCAGCAGTAGGTGTTTGGACAGTCCTTCCAGCCATGTGGATCCTACTGACCTTCAGCACCTGCTCTAGATTCTCCAGCTTGGTTTGGAGTCCTTGATTCGTCTGAATTACTGAATCCCGTTCCTGAGTCACTAAAACAACCTGCAGTTTCAGGTCAGCATTCTCAGATTCAACCTGAAGGGAAAGGAGTTTCAGTAAGCACAAGCAGCCATAGATGTTCCTTGTAAAAACAACAGATACCAGTTTATTTTCGTGCTTTCTGTTGGCAATGATACCAAAATTAGGAACCTCCTCTCCCTCGGGTTTTCATTTAAAACAAATAAATGAGCATTTGTATCAGGCCTCAATGTGTAACACTTTATTTGCACACTGCTTCTCACCAGAAGCATAGTGATGAATCTCCCTAGATTCATCTCCCCTCCCCTTCTGCAAGGAGGAAGAGACTGGGATAGGAAGAGGCTACATAATGAAGAGATAAAAAAAAAACAAGCACAAGATCTGTAAGCATTTTTAATCTTACGTGGTAGGATCAAACACAGAGAACAGGACAGAAAATTCAGTAGCCTGCTGAAATCATCTTTGCCTCCTCCACTTACCACAAGGAATTTTTGGTTCCAGGGTGCACTATGACTTGGCAACTACTAGAAATGTAAGCAAAGACAAACACTTCCACATATAGCAGTTATTAAATATGTAGGAAGCCTTATGCATGGTGGCAAACTGACACATGGGACTGACAAATGACTTTCTAACTCTCATGCATCAGATCTGTCCAGAGAAGAAGCTGGGAACAGAAGCCCAGAACAGCACACGACCATTACTGAGATGGAAACTTGAGAACAGCATGTTCTTCTCAGTAGAGTTTTGTAGAACACAATGCTGCCAACTCCACAAAGACTCTGCTTTTACCTGTCCTGCCCACCCAGCCTTCTCATTCAGCTGCAAGTTCTCTTCGGCCAGACGTGCATTTTCACTCTGCACCTCCTGCAGCTGGATCTCCTGTCCAGAAAGAGCAGGCATTACACCAAGGCCCTCTGTCTAATTCCCTCAGATTATCCTGCAGAGCAACTCCACTGCTTCTGTTTCCTGATGGTGCAGGATGCTGCTGGGATGCTGCTTGAGGGCTGGGAAGCAACAGCGAGCTGCACTGCTCAAAAAGAACCCACCCCTGAGCCAGATGATGGAGTTGGGCCTGGATGACCTTCAAGGTCTCTTCCAACCCAAACCAGTCTGTGATCTCTTGAGAAAAGCAAAGCAGAAATAGAAAGGAGAAATCCAGATGTTCTACTAGGAGCTGCAAAACCTCCCTGGAATTAAACAGCATTTCAGCCAACAAGAAGCACAAGAAAATGACAGTGGGATGGTGTTATTAGCATTTTAATGCCTTTCTGAAGTGCCTGTGAAAATAGTGAAGTATCTTCCCAAATTAGCAAAGGCCATAGAATTTCATCCAGTGATTTGTGTAGCTGTACTCAGCCCACAGGCAGCTGAAGAACTAAATAAACAATCCCAGCCTTAAGGGCTGGAGCCCCAAATTTGTGACACTGTTCAAATAAACAGAAACACTGGTGACTCCTTATTAAGATGAACTGAAGAGAAACCGAAAGAGACACACAACAGCTTAGCTCCTATTCTCCCATTATGCTCGTAACAGTAGGCAACAACAACACTTACTAGTTCTTTGCATCTTTTATGCTTTTTCCTCACTTCATGCTCAAGGTTTTCACATTTTTTGCGCTTTTTCTTGAGTTCAACTTCCTGCACAAAACAAGAAGTAAATCAGCAAGCCTACACTCTTACAATGCATACGAAATTCAAGCCCAGCCTCTCAGACCCAGTGCAGCACTAGTTATTTTTGTTTTCTTATGAAAATCGCTTTGTGACAAACTTAAACAATGTAGAAACCAAGGGAGATTTTTCTAAAAGTTAGAAAAATCAAAAAAAATAAAACAACTATTCCTCTCTTCCCCAAGCCTTCAGTCTGAAAAGAGTTCTGCACTCACATGCATGGACTGTTCCTATTTATACAGAACAGCAGAGAGGACAACGTGTGGGGGACAAAACAACAGAGCTGTATAAAATTTTCATCTTTAAACACAAGCTGTGCTATTCTAATTCCAGTGACACCTAACAAAGCACAGACATGCTCTTGATCTGCAGCTACTCACTATCCCTCAGATTGACAGGAGCTGCTAAACCTCCCTGAGCACTGTCTCAATTGGTGGAATAATTCAAAGGGACACATTCCTCATTCACATCTGTCCCCGTTCAAGTAAGTCTAAACCAAAAACAGTACAGAACCTACCGGCATGTTTCCCTCTCAACTGAGTGTGACATATCCCCCTGCCAGCCCAGCACCTAGAGCTGCCACCCAGCAACACAGATGGCCTGTGTTTTCCTACTGATTCCCTCAGCTTCCCACTTTTGCAGAGCAGCTGCACCTAAAAAGACTTCAGTCCCCAAAATCTCTACCTGGATTGCACATGTGAAACCCCCAACGAAAATAAGAAAGTAGCACACTTCTTCCCCCAAACCAGGTTCATAACTCACCAGTTGCTGTATCTGTTTGCTGCTCTCCTGGTTTGTTACTGCATTTTTGGGAGGAAAATTTTCATGTCCTTCAGAGGCAGGTCCCAGTGGTTGCACACCTGCTTCCACCTGAAAGCAGAAGAGATGCCAGAGAGCTCAGGGACACCCTGAGACTACAGAGTACACTAAGCCAAAAGGGACTTTCCAGGCAGTACCACTCAAGAAAGCAGTGCTCCACCGGGTAAGAACTCAAGATCTCTGAGCTGCACCACTTGACATGGAGAAAGCTCGACACCTTGCCAGGAATCTCTGTACTGGGAATCTCCTGAAGCCAACCAGCCCAGCTTGACTGAAGTACCCTCAAGGAACAGTGGACTCCTGGAAGCTCTCAGATCCAAGCTCCCATCTGTGCTTCACCTAATGACTCAATGAGAGGCAGCAGCAACACCTTTCAAGGCCCTCTTCAAAGCGACACAGAGAGGGGAAGGGAGAACACAGCCCACAAAGGGCAGAAATAAGTGAAGATGTCAGAATCTAAGGGCAGGAAAGAGCAGAAACACATTACCAACAAATGCAGCATCTCACCTCTGCTGATAGCTGGGAAGGGCTGAAATGGAAGCAGTGTCAATGGCTTATGTGCCACCACCAAACCAGATTAAAGGAGAAACTTTCTATACACATTTGAACACAAGTTTCTAACAAAATGCCTTTTCATTTGGGTTACAGACAAACACAGCTTAATCTTCTGAGTTTTTGCTCTCTGCTGATACTTGACATTGTCTGCCCAGAATAAGTCCTGACTGCAGGGCAAGGACTGAGATACACAGAAGAAAAAGGGCTTTGATAAGATTTTAAACATTAACTGTAATTTTACATTTAAAAAACAGATTTTAGGGACTGATCTTTAAGATCATCAAAGCAAAAACTGTACCATAAGGAAGCAGTAGGACTTTATAAATCCATCTTCAGCTGACCTCTCCTCGGACATGGGGTTCCTCATTTCACTCTGAACACCTTCAGTGCTGAGGGTTCCATAGGATGAGGTCTGAGCTCCCTGTACAGCCAGTCATTAGAGTAGTGTCTAAGCATCATATCTAGGGTGTGATTTTTAACCTATTTTTGGCTTGAAAGACATAGGTTTTATCTACATCTATATTCATGGCTCTTCTGCTGAAAACCTGAGAGCTCTAAGAGCTTACACTCAAGCCCAGGCTACCAAGAATGTCTCATTTCTTGCTACAAAGAAAATTCTGAAATCACCTCCCATGTGAACCTTATTCCCTATCATCCATGGATTAAGGTTCACAGAAGTCCAAGAGTCTGAGCACTAATCAGCACATGGAAATCTTGGGATCCTCCACCCAACCCATGGCACCTTAAGGGTCCCAGTGCTTGGAAGCTTTCAGATCTGCTGTGAAATCCGTATTTAACTGTGGAATGGCCTGTGGAAATGTTTCTGAGACGTTTTTGTTTTTTAATCACCTTGCTCATACTAAGTTTCAAACTGGTATTTCAGAGAATACCAGAATCACTGTGTTTGGAAAGAGCACCAAGGCCATCTAGTCCCAGCAGTGCCTGATCCCCACCTTGTCCCCAGCCCAGAGCACTGGGCTTTGCAGGCCTTCCAGGCCTTCCTTGGACTCCTCCAGGGATGGGCACTCCAAACGTCCCTGGGCAGCCCCACCAAGGCCTGACCACCCTTTCCAGGAAGAAATTCTTCCTGATGTCCACCCTGAGCCTCCCCTGACCCAGCCCGAAACCATTCCCTCTCCTCCTGTCCCTGTGCCCTGGGAGCAGAGCCTGACCCCCCCGGCTGTCCCCTCCTGGCAGGGAGTTGTGCAGAGCCACAAGGGCCCCCCTGAGCCTCCTTTTCTCCAGGCTGAGCCCCTTTCCCAGCTCCCTCAGCTGCTCCTGGTGCTCCAGCCCTGAGTGCTCCATGGCACAGGGTTCAGCGAAGGGGCTGGCAACAGCCTCCTCCCTTCACCAGTGCTATCAGATTTAGCCTTGCTGATTTATTTGTCAGCCAGAAAATCTTCTGGCAGCGAGAACTGACTCTCCTGAGTCAGAGAAACAAAGCACATGCATGAGAAAAGCCATCCTGTCTGACAAAACCTGCAGGATCAGGTGGAAATCAAGGTAGAGAAAGGTCATTCAAGGAAGGTAAGGGTATGGCAGAGGGGGAAAAAAAATAAATCTGTGCATCCCTCTTCATCACAGCAGAATCTGGGGGGTGGAAATGGGGGCTGAAATCTCAAACTATGAAGAACAAGGCTGAGAACCTCTCTCAAACTGAACTGTCTTTAAGAACTATAGAATCCAAGAAAATAAACAGTAACAAACCACCAAGATTATGTCATATTCACCCCAGTGTTCAAAAGCCCCTTTGGCATGAACTGAATCCCTCACTTCAGCAGGAACTGAATCAATACAAGCAGCACGTCACTTCTCCAACACTGCCTTAACATGTAATATCTGGTAGATGACAAATGCCATGCTTTAAGAGTATTCTAGAGTTTTAAGCATATTCCAGTAGACATCTGTAGAAAGACAGACCAGTACATTTGACACCAGTTCTGAGCAAACTGACAGAAATTGCATAAAAGGCAAACACTTTAAAAAAACCCAAACAAACTTACATTGCAGCAGAGGAAAACATATTCACAGATCTATAAAGAGGTTTTTTTAAGATGCCAGCAAGTAAGTAGGTGAGGGAGATCCAGTAGGAACCTCCTTGGGCGCTCAGAAAACATTCAGCCGCAGTACTTTAACAGGTGTCTGTACACACCGAGCCACCACGGGGCGAGTGAGGGTTTTCTCTTGGATAAGCATACAGTAAAAATGAGAGGGCTGAAAAAGGGAGCAGGAATTGTGCTCTGCAAGTACTGATGTAACAAACTGTCTCTCGCTCTGAGTGTCTCTCTGGCTCTGAGGAGCTTCGTGACACTGAGTAATTACAGACACTAATGATGGTTTAATAAAGAGTGCTTAGACAAAAAGGTAAAAAGATCTTTTGGGAAAGGAAAACTTCATTATGTTATCATATAAATCAATGCCACAGCGTCCGGGATGCTGCTGCAGGCTGCTTCCCCAACACAAAACTGACAGAGAAAACACACGAAGAAGGGAGACAAAGATGATGAACACTGAATAATGGAAGAAACTGGAAAGAAACAAAAAGAAAAAAACAGCTGAAGGAGAGGGGTTTATAAATCCTGGAGTGACTTGGAGTACGCGGACAAGGAAAGAATATTCAATGCATCTGTTGTAAAAGCCGGAGGAAAATAAACGAGAGCAGCTGGAGGGAAGGTGGGGGAAGATGCACAGCCCGACCTCCCACCGGGGGATGTACGATAATATCACACTGAAAACACGGGAAGGAACCGGCAAAGCCCCCAGGAACCAAATCCCCTGGAGCCCGTGGCTCGGAGATCCCTGACCCTTCGCCCCGGGCACTGCGGGTAACAGCGGAACCCGCGGCCCGGACCTGCGGAAGCCCCGGCCCGACCCGCCGCGCTCGGCGAGCCGCTCCCCGGTGGGGCCTCGGGACTGCCCGGCGCAGCCCGGCCTTACCTGGCGGCGGCGCGGCCCCGTCTGAAGCCTCGCGACACCCCCGGCCCAGCCCCAGCCTAGCGCAGGCCCGTTGGGCCCCGGCCCGGCCTTAGCTGGCGGCTGCGCGGCCGCGGCGGGGGCGGCGCCCTGAGGCGGTCCCGGATCTGTCGGGCTGAACCACGGAGGGCGGAGGGGCCGCGAAGCTCCGGCGGCTCCTAGCGGGGCGGCACCAGGCGAGGGCGAATTCTGCCTTTTTGCTCTGGTGTCACGCCCTGGAGCTGCCTCCAGCTGGGGGAATCTCGATGTTGGACGGAGTCAAAAGGAAGCCTGGGAGCTGCTCCGAGGGCTGGTGCCCCTCTGCTATGGGGTCAGGCTCGCAGAACTGGGTGTGCTCACCTGGAGAAGGGAGGGCTCCAGGGAGATCTCTGAGCCCCTTCCAGGGCCCAAAGCGGCTCCAGGAGAGCTGGAGAGGGACTGGGGACAAGGGACCTTCTCACTGCCAGAGGGCAGGGATAGATTGGATATTGGGAAGGAATTCCCGGTGGGGGAGTGGGGCGGCCCTGGCACAGGTTGCCCAGAGAAGCTGTGGCTGCCCCATCCCAGAAAGTGTCCAAGGCCAGGTTGGACATTGGGGCTTGGAGCAACCTGGGACAGTGGAAGGTGTTCCTCCCCATGGCAGAGGGTGGAATGAGATGGACTTTTAACATCCCTCCAAACCGTTCCATGATTCTATAAAGTAGAAACATGACCTGGTTTTCTAGGTGGAAAAACACAACACGGGAAATGCTAGGGAAAACAAGCAGGACTGAACTCCTGGAACGGCTCAGTGTCTCTGTGCTGGTGTGGGCTGCCAGCAGCATCCTCACCCTGAGACCTGGTGCTGGAATACGTCCCTTTGGAAACCAGCACTGTGCCTATTTGTAGCAGATGTGAATCACAGCCCTTGCCTTCTCCAAGTGAAGTTCCCTAAGAACAGCAATTAACTGACTAATAAAATAGCCAAACTTTCCGATCACTGACCCACTTGTCTCACCTCCCTGTGAGCTCTCCCTCCCAGCACTGGGTCTCCCAAGGCCTCCTTTGGTCGAGGTGCACCTTTGAGGCAGGAATTTGTTTGTCCCAGACGTGTGGCAGCACTGGGCATGGCACTGCCTGAGCTCATTGTGGAGAAACGCAGGCACTCCTTGAAATTCTTGAGCGCGATCTGCCTCTGGAGCCGAAGCACCTCTCGCTGGGATTCCCGGAGCAGGCGGTCAAACTCAATGACATTCAGGCAGCGAGGGTCATCCTGTGGGAAACCAACCATAGCACCATGGCACCAACAAGCTCCAAAAGGTGGGACGTCCCTTTCAACATCCAAACTCCAAAAGAGGAGAGGCTGGGAAAACCAAGGTAGTGGGGCACACACGCATGGCTGATTTCTGGGTCTCCAAAGCCTCAAAACTCACTTTACATCCTTTATGCAAATACATTATTCCTCGTGAAGATAAAACCCAGCCTGTAACGCTTCTGCAGCTCTCCCAGCATGATGTGCAGGGCTTTTCAAGAATAGGCCATCCCAGCATACGCCAGCAGGGAGCGTGGCAGGGTATCATTTCATGGCCCAGCCAAACCAGAGATCTCCCTGTTTTCTTTACTCCTTGGTGTGGGTGCTGGCAAGCACTGGGCTTTGAGAGGTTGCCAGAATGAAGAACATGTGGGATTTGGCCAGTTCTTCCTCAGGATAATATTTGGTTTTCTAAAATTCTTTTAGGTCTCTCCTCTCAAGACAGTATGTGTGATGGACACGTATCTATAGCACAAGGGGTCACTCCCATCCACTCATGACCCAAACACAGCAGCTTTTGAAGGAAACCAGCACAATCTGACTCTCACAAAACCGAGGAGAATATGTCACCAGCTTGTTTGATTCTTCAAAGGTTTCCTGATTTCAGAAAGCTGAAGAAACACGTACCTCCATGTCCATACGTACAAAATCAGGTTATGAAACCCATCTTTACAAATCTACTGCTGGAGGAGACATTGTTCATTCCCCTGGAAAGCTCCGAAGCCACGGAATTCAAGACATAATTGGTATCCAGGACAAATTTAATCTGCTTCCCTGTGTGCTTCTTATTTGCCCTAAAAATAGTGTGTGCTTTATAAATGCAATTTGTGGAGAGAACCATGGTTACTTTCATGCTGCAAGGGGGAAACTGAGGCAGCATTAATGGGAACTGATTATAGATTCAAGAAGCGAGCAGCTGGGTCCTCTCTGTGCCAGACTCATGTTCAGGCTATCAGGGCAGTAGTTCTTCAAACAAAATTGGCTGGGACTATGTATAAAATCTCCCTTCCCCCACCATAAAAAAGCAGCTATTCCCAACAGACAGCCTCTGGAGGCTGGGGGAACAAGAGAGTAAGAAAAAAGCTCAGTCCTCCCCTCAGTTTCTATTATACCCATACCCTGCAGCTGTTCCCCCTAGTCCTCCACTTCCAAGAATCCATGCTGCAAGAAATTGCGGCCTGGATTTAGCTGGAGCTGGGGTTTGGTTGGAAGCAAATGACTGGAGTATGGTCTCAGGAAATTATTTTATTCCATCCCAAAAGTCCTGCTTTTCAAAACAAGGCCAGTGCATGTGCAGCCCAGGGTGTAGGCTTCGAGTCCTCCTACTGCGAGGGAACTGAGTGGATCCATTTCATAGCTACTGAAAAATTTCTACTGATTAAAATACCCAAGATTAAAATTGATTTGGTTACAGACTCTAAGTGTGCACATCCTATCTCTGCATAAAACACCCTTCATTGGCATAATGCATTTTGCATGCTGCAGACAGATTAGGGGAATTTGGAATTTTAAGTAGCTGGAAATTAAAATTTAATGAACAGTTTGCTTGGAAGAGAAATGGAAAAAATAAGATTAGACAGAATGATCTATATTGCTCTCTTTTCTGTAGATTCCCTGCTCAGGCATCAATGTCCTGGTTGCTGGTGCCACAGAAATGGTCACCTTCTGGGACAGGGTGGTCACCCAGGTCAGCCTAAGAAGGCAGTGACTGAATTTGTCAGCCCTGGGGGTTGCACCCGTGTGCTTTTTCTTGGCCACGAATGAATCGTCTTGCTCACCCACTTCTGTCACATTCCTTTGCAATCTGTCACTCTCCTGTCCCCAGTAGGTTCAGTTTGCCCAGCATACTCTGCTAGGAAAATCAGAGTGCTTTGGAAAGGGTCTGTTCCCCTTTCTGTGGGGGCCTGAGGTGAGAAATAAAAGGAATGGGAAAGAAATTTCTTGCTGACACTGCAGAGCACAGAAAGACCTGGATAAGTTTGTACTGTGGCTTAATGACAGGAAAGATCAATGGGCAGCTCGGTACAAACAGCAAATACACACCACTGTACTAATCCTGACTAGATCTACATTAGGGAAAGACTGAGAATCCACCTTCAAACCTGTAGTTAAACTGAACATATGGGGAACTCAGAGACAAAAATAAAGCTGTTTTCAGTGAGGAAGCATTTGTCACCTAATTACCATGTGAGTAGGACAGGTAGAAGTGCATGTGTTCAGCTCAGCTTGGGGCAGGGAAGTAGGGTGGCACTTGACCACATTTGCATTAGCAAAAAGGGGGAAACCAGCATGGGTCCAAGTGTTACTGAGGTCCTCTGGAGATTTGAACTGACCTAATCTGCAAGCATCCAGTTTGGGAATCAAAGATGCAACTGAGATGCTCAGAACAGGTTGCTTTAGTCACCTGGAGTGGGAACCATCTCACCCAGCCCCAGCTGTCTGCAGAGGCTCCTTTCAGAGTCATCACAGAGAAGAGCTTTGCAGGAGCGACACATATGACCAGTCCTAGATCTCGGGATGAGCTGAATTACCACTTTATCCCACCATTTATATTGGCATGGCTGTGCTGGTACCAAGGGAAATGCAGATCACCAGCCCAGGAGCAGACATCAGCACTGGGGATGGTTTCATAACACCCAGCCCTGCCTGGTCATTTGTAGCCTTCATCATAAACATGTCAGGAGGCACTAAGTTATCACCAGTCTCATGGTAGCTGTGACTCCTCAGAAAGCTGCAGCTTGAGCCTTGGGATCTAGACTGGTTTTTGGGAATGTGCCAGTTGGCTTCACAAAGAAATGCTTTAAAAGGAGGCCCTGCTTCTACATCTTGCTTGCAGCTCAGCCCTTTGAAAAGTCACCCTGTGTCTGTGGCTTTTTGGGGGTTTCCAGGAAAGGAGTTTTAGTCATTGCTGGAAATGGCAGCTCAGTTCCATGAATTGATGGAGGGACAAGCAGGGTGTCATCCAACACACTCTTCTGGAGAGATCTGGACAGTCTCTGCCACACACTCTCCAAAGTGTCCCCATTCAGCTGACACATCAAATCCCCTCCCCTATTTTCAGCCTCCACTTGAGACTAATTCCCCTCACACCACTTCCTGGAGCCTGGTTTCCATCACAGCTATTGCACTTGTACCCAGCCCCAGAGTGATGTCCCACAAAGTGTCTCACCTTCCCTCCCAAGAATTTAGCCTGCAGTTCCCGGCACTCCTGCTGCAGAGCTTCAATTTGCTTGTCTTTTGCCAAGAGAGCACTGGCTTGCTCTGTCAGGTCCTTTGCACGCTGGCGGGCAAATGCTTTTTCGCACAGTTCCAGGCTGGAGCCCTTCAGAGGCACTGGAGCAGCTACCTACACCAGAGAGCAGTGAGGTGTGTTTGTGTGTGGTAACAACTACTCCATCACCCCTTGGTATTCAACCACCACCACCCATCACCCTTTGGTGTTTAATAACCACCACCCCATCACCCTTTTATATTCCTTAACCACCACCCACCCCATCACCCAGCACAGGTAGCACTGTCAAAAAATGCTGGCCCAAAAGGACAGACAGAGGAGCAGGACAGACCTATGGAAAAGTAGAAGAGGAAAGACTGGATGGAAAAGTGGCTCAAAGAAGAGGCGGGAAGACAAAGTACTCAACAGGTACAGCCAGCACAGGGTGGGGGGAGGGGGGGGGAGGGGTGCTGCAGGCAGAGCAGAAGTGGGGAGGAGAAGGAATGAAAACCAGGATAAGGTAAAAAAGACAAGAGAAGGCAGCAGAGAGGAGGGGAGAATGGCAGGAAAGATGAGCATGGGATCAAATATAGCATAGGATGAAGGACAGAGGTGGCCAAACCAGGAAGAGAAACAGAGATTCCATGGGTTTCTAGCAGGAGAGGGCTTCAGCATGGATAGGCAGAAGATAGAGGGAAAGGCAGAGGCTAAGGAGAGCCCAGACAGGGCCAGCACAGCCAGGGAGGACTGGGAGAAAAGCAGGACTGGAGGAAAACCAGTTTGGGTTCACATGCTCCCTAAGAAGGAGGAAAGCATAAGGTGGGGATGGCTTGGGGAGAGCAGGGCAGGCAGGGACAGGCATCTGGCTGAGTACAGGCTCTGCCCAGGCAGGAGCTGAGGCTGCCCAGAAAAATGTCCCTGTGGTGCCCCCATCCCTGGAGTTGGCTCTCCCACTGGGTACCAGCACCACATACTTGGATGAAGAGGCAGCTCAAACCTTCTGTTCATCCCAGCCCTGTGGGC
The DNA here is from genome assembly GCA_013401135.1 of Cettia cetti. NCBI lineage: Eukaryota > Metazoa > Chordata > Aves > Passeriformes > Sylviidae > Cettia > Cettia cetti. Next base: position 54,760 of record VZUI01073988.1, read on the forward strand.
AGTGAGGATACATCCAGTCCCTGGGTTTATCTATCTAACTCAACCTCTGTCTGCCCAGCTATTTTCATCTGCACAAAGCCTGACAATCTGGGAAGGAGATCCTCTGCTGCCAGATCAAGCACACAAAATCCTCTGTGTGAAGATTTTTTCCCCAGGTCTTCCCAAGCATCTCATGCACATGCAGAAGCTGTCTAGGCCTGGCTCCACAGGACCTAGGTACCAAGCACTGGAGGGACCTGGTGCCAAATTAACCCTGGCTTCTCAGGGCCCCTTCTCTGGTCCTACCTCCAGCCCACCCTCCACAAGGCTCAGCCATTCCAGCACTTGTTGCTGTCAGGACACCGGGGCCAGCACAGGAGCCCAGCAAGTCAGTTCTCCAGGACTTGCACAGGCCCTAAACTGTCTCCACCCCTAAGTTTCACTGGGGAAACAAATAAAACAGTATTTATATATGTGCTGGAGGGTCTGCATAGTATGTCAAATGGTTTCTCTTAACATAGTATCTGACAAGCCCATCTGTTGCCTTGCAAGTACAAAAACCCCGTGACAGACAGGTGACATAGTGCCTGGGGACAAAGAGGGCAGCAGTGCCAGGAAATCCCCCTACCTTCTCTCCAGCACAGCTTTCACTTCCTCCTTTCTATCCTAAATGACTTGAATTCCCCATTACAATCCCTGCTTTTCTTCAGAAAGGTGTGCCCAAGATTCCATACCCTACAGCACCTCCCACTGCTGCTGCACCATGTCACACACTCCAGGGTTCACAACAAGCTGCTGTTGGGTTGGAAAAAGCAGAAGCCCTGTGGCTTGTGCAGCAGCTCCAGTGAGGTGTGGATGAGACAGAGCTGCCTCTCACCCCTTCCTGTTTTGCTTCACCACACTCTTTTTCTTATTCAAATCCTTCCTGTTTCTTTTTGATGAAGTCAGATGTATTATTTTCATGACTTGCCTAAAGAAAGCTGAATTAATTACTTTAAACTATGACCTTACAGTAAGAAACCAAGCAGGAAGAGATCCCTCAAACCAGCCCCCAAGAGGAGTAGAGAAGCTGGCAATGGCTGGGGTTGGTGATTCTTGCTCTGCTATGATGTGCAAAGCATGTTTGCTGTAGGTTTAAAGAAATGAGAAAGTAAAGGTCTTTCTAGCTCAATGGAAGCAGAAAACCAAAGGTCCTGGTGGTGAGATGCTCTCCCAGTCCAGCACCCCAGCTGTGGCAGGTCCTGGCACCCACCACTCTGAGGTTTGCCTCCTGGAGCTTCCGGGCTCTCTCCTCCAGACGCTTGGCAATCACCGCTAGCTCCGCATTCTTCCTCTTCAGGTGCTTCACCTTCTCCTCTGTCTGGGGGAAGCAGCTCCTACGCTGGAGAGCAGAAGGAGAAGTTGGAAGTGAAGCCTTTGCTCAGAAGCCAACATCCCTGCCTCTACCTGACCTATGCAGGGCACTTTTTCCAGACAGGGCTTGGCCTGTTCTCCTAGAACTATCCCAACTGTTGAACACCAATTCTGTTGCTTCTCCAATCTCTGAAATCTGTGTTTTCCTGGTATTTTATTTAATGTGACCTCTCGCTCCCCATGAGATGCCACTCACTCCACCCCAGACCATCCCACATGGTTCCTCTCCATCCACAACACCCCCACTGCAGACTCTGCTAGGGCTCAACATGTCTCCAGCATCAGGGTATCCTGGCCACCCACCCTTTGGGCTTTCTCTTCCAGAGTCTTCCCAGTTTAATTCCCCAAGATTACAGGACTCAACACATCCCTGAGAATTTGTACTGCACCACCACAGCAAGCTTATCTGTGTCCTTCCTGTCCTGACACCAAAGCATGAGCAGGAGAAGGAGACAAAGGACTTTATGATATTTGCAGAGCAAATATCCTTTTTCTTCCTATTGATTCTGTTTGCTCTTAATCCACTTTTATTTATCTGTCTGTTCCAATTAGCTGTCACTTGCCAATGGCTCCTTCTCCCAAAGTTGAACCCAGATATGTTGGGCCGTCTTTTCACATCAGCAGAAATGTCATGTCGACTGATCCTTACGATTATTTCCCTCCCTCCCCCTGCAAGAGCGCACCATGGGCGCCTGGGCTGGAATGTGTGCAGCTGATTTTTGAGAGTCAAATTTGACACACAGGCTTGTGCTTCAATAAAATCTAGATGACTGATAAGGGGTAACCCCTCAGGGTGCAGGTTATGCTGAATTTATTCTTTTAGTGTAAGAAAATTATCTAAAATATGTGTTTTGGATAGGGTGATATACATCTGAAATGTTCAGCAATCAAATTTGCCCAGTGTGGCTGGGCCGCACTCCCTACACTGCAGGGCTGGGTAAGCGGTGATGCTCTCCAGGGAGGATGCAGGAGGGAAATATCCCATCTTTCCTGAGAGTCTTGGCTGCCCACCTGGGGAGTCAGGGATGAGGGAGGGGGCAGAAGGCAGATGGCCCTGGCTGTGGCAGCCTGGCTTTGCTTTGGGGTGCAGCTGGGGAGGATCTTGATTCTGAGCAGTCATGGGAGCAGGGGGCAGTGCTGCACTATCACCCAGAGCCAAGGCTGAGTGAATCAGTGTTTCTGCTTTTCCTGAGAAGAGAGTGACTTCCCCTCCACTGCCCAGCCCTGCTCTGCACTGCAGGGAAGGGTCCAGCTCCAGCTGACGGCTGTAGCATGAAGGCACCCAGGGGACCCAAAGACCCAGACCTCCTTTGTCTTCTGGCCCTGCCCAGATTATCCCATGAATTCAAGAAGCATTTGGACAATAGTCCTGCACATGGTGTGACTCTTGAGGATGGTTCTGTGCAGGGCCAGGAGTCAGACTCAATGATACTTGTGGGCGCCTTCCCCCTCAGCATGTTCTGTGATTCTGTGATCTCTAAGAGTTGGCAGCAGACAGCAGTTCTCTGTGTTCAGGACTCCCTCCCCACAGAGCATCCCATGACAGCATCTCCTGCTCACCAGCAAGCTGTTCTCCTCAGCCAGGCTGGAGCAGCGGTGCTGCAGGTCCTCCAGAGTACTCAGGAGCTTTGTGTTCTGGCTTACGAGGAAGCTGTAGTCAGCCCCACTCTGCAAAACAGAATGGAGAGGCAAGGCAGGGCTTCACCTGTCTGCAGCAGGGACTGCAGGTCCTGAGCACCACAGGGATTCACCAGAGGCAGTGGCAGAGGAGCCACAGCCTCACACCAGCCCCAGCCCTGCGGTGAGCTCAGTCTGGCTGTGCCAGTGGCTGGCGGGGTCAGGGTGCTGGTGGCAAAGGGTGGGATGTGGGGGCTGATTTCAGAAGGAGGCAAGAGGCTGCATGTCCACTGGGGGACAACTGGCCTTTGAGGCTGTCCTGAGGGTGACAACTGCCATTTCCATAGCTTTAAGAATTCTTTTAACTTTCACTCAGGGAAAAAGCCCAGACCCTTGTGTTGTCCTGAACCATGGCACCATCAAAACTGGCTCAGGCGAAACACAGGCAGAACCAGCAAGACCCAGGCAGGCAGAATACAACCCCTGGCCCCCCAGACATGTGTGCTACTCCCCATGGCTAAGGGACCCAGTGGTCTCCAGCACCACATGGCTTTGGAGGCAACCTTCCTTGACCTCTTCTCCACACCAGTACACGTTTGGCCCAGGAGAGTGCCCAGAAGCCAGACCCCAGATCTTCCTCTCTGTGTCAGCCTCAGCTCCAGAAGAAGGTGACATGCAGGATTCTTTGCAAACACCACCTTAATTTTGCCACCTCAAAAGCAACAGCAGCAGCAGCTCTGCCGGGAGCTGTATATAGAGTTTTGCGGTTGCTGCTTCCTGCTGAGAGCAGCTCACCACAGGCTCGCTACCAGAGCTGGCTCCCAGCAAGGATTTCTGGGTGTTAGCAAAGCTTGGAGCCAAGCTGTTGCTTCACAGCTGCCATATGGCAGTGCCTTGGGAAGATCCAGCCACATGTTTTCCCAGCAGCCAGGCAGGTCTTGCAGGACCCTCTCCCAGAGCCCAACAAGTCTCCGCTGAAAGGCTGTAACCTTCCCTAGTGTGCACAGCTCTACCCTGCAGTTTTCCAGCCAAAGCTATGAGGGAAACATGCCTCACTCCCAAAGGAATGCTGCCCAAGCTTTCTGGGTAGCAAGAGCTCAAACAGGAGTTCAACTCTAGGAGGTCTGAGACTGGCTAACACTCATTACGCTTTTGAACAATTCTTGTTTCTCCATTGTGTCCATTGTAGAGATAGGGCAGGAGACCAGTGCCACAAAGTCCCCTCCCACTGAAATCCCCAGCGTGGTGCCATGCCCATGGCTCTCCCATCCTCACACCTGTATGGAAATGCCTTGAAAAAGCAGGGAGGGGAAACACAGCTGACGGAGGTTGAAAACAACAACAACAACAACAATCAGAAGATGACACCCAGCTCAGTCCCATCAACCCCTTGAGATATGACCAACTGCAGGATATGACCTGCCACAAGCTGACAGGCTTTTGGCAGAGTGGTTTGTAGATGCCCACCCCCTCCCACCCAGAAATCCCAGGATTTGTGCAAGCTGGAGTGAAATGCCCTATAGAAGGAGACTGTACTGCTATCCACACATGGCAAAGCAAGAATACATCTTTCTCTATTTTTTTTTCCCCTCCTAGGCACTCCAGGCCACTGTTCGTGGGGACATCACACTGCAGCACCTGGGTGCCCTCTCCTGCTCTCCAAAAACTTAGGGCTGTTCCCAGGGATGGTCAGAGGAGGCCCAAGAAAAAAGGAAATCTCTGAACCCAGCATCCCAGGGATGCCAAGAAGCTCCCCTGGGAGCCATGTGGACAGCTCTGTGTCCAGTACCAGCTCCTGCAGCATCAGTCCCATCCCTGCAGTTTTACAGGGACAGTGAAGTGTCCCAAAGACCATTTCCTCCACCACCAGCTCCCGGAACAGCAGAGCACTTCCGTGGGCTGGGAATCCATATAGGAAACACTGCAGGTGACAGAGGGGGATAAAGCAGGGTGGGTTCATGGAGAGAGGGGTCCTACCAGCATCTCTTTTGCTATGCATGGCAGCCCCTCAGACTGGTCACCTGCTGTCACCCTAGAGCCAAGCAGGCAGCCCTGCTATTAAGTCAAAGTGCATTATTTCCATCTCCTTGCCACTGCCAAGAGGCCTCAAAATTCTTGTCTGTGGTTGCCCTGAGACAGGGCGAGCACCGTGACCCAACAGCCTCTGAACTGAGATGGGAGCAGGAGAGCTTTTGAGGAGGATCAGATGTGCTCCTGCCTCCCCCACCAGCCAGCCAGGACTTAAATGACATCAGCAGCATGGGGTTTCAGTAGGGGACAATCAGCATCTCCAGCATGGCATGGGAATATTTTGGGTACCTACATTCATTTGAAACCCCATTTCTGTAGCCGTGAATCATTTCATCAGGGCAGGATGCAATGGCTTATAACCCCTCACCCCCACCATGCCAGGCTGTCCCCAGCGCAGCCCAGGTTTCATGTCATGACTCCAGAGCCCATGATATGGCAAAGGCTGGCATGCCCCTTCCCAGTCTGTGGATGTTGCAGCCTCCTCGGGCAAGGTGCCATGGAGCAAGAGAGTGTGGCTGAGTGCTCCAGGCTAGGGCCAGGCACAGGGCCAAGCCTCCCCTGTGCCAGCACGTCCCTCTGCGACCACAGCTCCTTGGGGCTTTGCCCAGAGAGGCACAAGGGATGGCAGCAGCAAGAAGACGTGGAGGCAGGAGATCCTTGCTGTGCCAGGACATCTGTCCTGTGAGGGGACCTCACTGCCACAAAAGCTTTGCCAAACCTTCCAGTTGGCCCTGAGCCACTGCTGGCTGCATCAGCTGAGCCCTCCTCCAAGACCACGGAGAGCCTGGAACCAAAGGGCTGTCTAGACGTCATCCCACGCTCATTAAACATTCATTTCCTATAATGAAAAGGCTTTTAATTTATCAACTGCTCTGCAGTTCCTTAAGGATCCCTTGCTGCACAGCACAGCCTCACTGCTGGCTGCACTCAGGGCTCCCACAGTGCTTTTCATGGGGAGCTGGAAGAAATTGTTAGGGAGAAGAGACACAGAGGCTCCCCCCAAAGTGACTCATCCAGATGAAGACATACAGAAGTGTCAGCAGGAGCAGAAATCCAAATGCATTCCTAGGTCAGGGAGGTTTTCCATGAGCTGAGGAAGAGCTGACACCATGGGGCAGTTGAGAGGGTCTTCAGGCAGCCACATTCCCCAAATCAGGAGCATACTTGGCCACTAAAAAATTAACCTAAAAATTAATGCAAGTCATGTGGTATTTTGCCACAGGGAAAGTTTCTAAAATGAGAGGAAGGCAGGAGCAGAACAGCAGGGATGCTGAGGGAGGAGAGAAGCAGGCACATGGCTTTAAAGCCTCTGTTACAGGGGTATCAGCATCAAATGTCATCTCTTTTGGCAGTGGAGCCCACAGTTTCTCCAAGATACATTAAGAATAGTAAAGAAAAGCCTCAGCATGGCAGCTGCCAGAAAACTGCTTTTTCACCTGAAATCTTCAAATGCACTGGAGAGCTGCAGTGGCTTTAGAAGGGAGAGGTGCCCAGCCAGGCTGCTAAATGGGTCATGCAGATAAAATCCCTCTGGAGCACCCAGCATCCAGCACAATCCTTAAAGTGCTGCAGAAAACTTGCAAGAGGCCGTTGGGGGACAGTAAATCAGCCAGGTACTGCCTGCAGCTGTGCTGCAATGCGGCTGGGGCTGTGCCGGCACCGTGGCATGGCCTGGCACCCACCAGCCCAGTTCTCCTCCAGCCAGCCCCAGGGAACAGCCAAAGTCTAAACCCAGCCTTGCTTTGAAATCCCTGCTGAAAGCCAGACAGGGAGGAGGAATTTACCAGGTGGGCCCATGAGCAGGTCTCAGGTTGCCTTTGGAAACAGGCAGGCACACAGCTTATTTGAAAACAAACCTAATTTGAAGGTGTAGAAACCACACACAATTTGAAGGTGTATAAACCACTGACAATTTCAAGATGCCCTGATTCCTCCATCTGCAGCTGATCCAGGGTCCAGTTCCTGGGTTTGCTTTGCAGGAGCCACCTCTGAACACAACCCCCTCTGCAGACACCTTACAGAGTAATTTCCCAGGTGAAGCTATCCCAGCTCTCCTGCTTGGATATATTATATCCACTACCTCTCCTTCATTTGAAATCATTATCCCCAAGCCTTCACCATGTCAAAGCCTTTTAGCTGTTCGTTCCACTTGACTTTAGTAATTAGTTCCTCAATCCTCTTCACTTGGTCTATAAACCCATAAAACGAGAAGACACTGTCATTGCCAATCCGTTTTCTCCTCTTCCAGACAGTTTCAAGGGAATCAGCCACCTCACAGGACAAAGTTATTTTCCATAGGCTGCTCTTCTGCAATGCCCTCACTGCATGTCAAAAGCAAGATAAAAATAGCCTCACCTCCTGTTCAGTCAGTGAGCAAAGCCAGCCCCAGCACTGCTGCTGCCGGCACAGCAAGCAGCCAGCACATCCAGGGAACAGGGACAGTGCTGCCAAAGGTATGGGAGAAGTAAGAGACATGCCTAGGATGAAGTGGTTATCCTGCTACTCCTCTGACAGGTGCTCTGTTCCACTGTGCTTGTCCTGCTTCCTTCCTGCACTTGGCACTGTTCCTGGTTTCAGGCACAAACATCTCTGTTATGCCTTTGCCTTTAGAGCACTTCTCCACAGCCCTGTGTGCTGCCAACTCCCCTTTCCATCAGTCAGCATTTTCTCCTGCCATCCCTCTTCCAGCCTACTACTTGCCCTTGTTTATGTGATTTCCTCATTTATCTGATTTTTATCACCCCATGTAACAAACTCATGGAAGAAAAAATCCATCCAAGGCTATTAACTTCAAAAATCCTGCCTCCAGCATGAGAAGTGCTGGAGCCATGAATTTGAAGTTATTGAGGGAATATTCAGGGGAGCAGTCACAATACATTTGCTGTTTCTCTGCATTTCCCCGGGCATCCTCTCTTGCATACCCTCTGACCACTGCCAGCTCTTCATATGCTCCTGACAGAGTGTTTGAAATGAGATGCAGCTAAAATTGGAGTCTCACAAAACCAGGTCCTCTCTATCTTTAAACCCTCTGTGGAAGCACCATTATGAATCCCAGGAACACAAGCCCAGCTATTCCAGGAGATGATTAATCAGCTCAGTAGCTCTGATGGCCCTGGCTCACTGTCCTTTGATGAGCTCAGCTTCTCCAGCCTCCCAGCCAGGGAGAAATTAAAGTTCCTGCAAAACTGAGACAGAGAGGAATGTGAGTGGAAAATAAACTCCCAAGGCAGAGGATCAGCTCTCCAAAATCCAATGCTGCAGCCAGGTCCAGGGTGCAATGTGGCACAATTCTCACCTTTGATAGCAAATCCAAAAGACAGGAGGATTTGCAAGAAGATGAGAGATAATGACACTGAAATACCCCATGGCTGCTGGGAAGGTGGCTCTGAAATGCTCCTGAGGTGCTGCACATGTGATTCTTCATCCTTCACCATCAGACATAAAATAGGGCAGGGAATTGTGAGGAATGGAGGGTTTGGAGAAGCCATGGGGGACTCTGGCAGGGTACAGGTGCAGGTTCTCATCTGGCTGAACACTGCTGGTATCACCAGGTCTTTTGTTTGGCTGGTTTGCTGCTCTCCAGTGGGAGATGTGTTCCTGCTTCCAGATGGCCATGATCCGCCTGGAGCAGAGGCATGACAAGGTCTGTGTGGCCCTGGACAGGCTTTCCCAGCTGTGACCCAGCTCTCTCCATGTTAAGCACAAAGTATTTTGCAATCCCAGGTTGTGTGCGGCCACAAACTGCAGCTGATCTATCAGATAACCTGCAGCAGCACCAGGTCGTGCAATACTCCTCAAGTACAGGAACATCACCCTCCTGCTCTTGGGCCACTGTGTCACCCCTAGCCACTGCTCTGTTCCCTGCAGGGTGTTTGCCCTCTACACACCTTGTGAGAAAGATAATTGCATTTTGTAAGGTGAAAAAAAGGTACAAAGCCTGTTCTACCAACTGGCCTTTGAACACTGGTGTACAAGTGTCTCCCTTGCCTCTCACCAGCTTTCAGAATGATTTGGCCAAGTTCCACTCTTGGTAAAGCAGGACTGTGCTCCTTCCCCACTCAGGGGACATTGCTGTTTCACTGCCCACATGGGGAATGTGTGAAAGACAGGCTGCACACCATAAAACATGGTCAGGCTGTAAAATTCTGAAGCCAAGACAGCTAAGCTTTTTCCCCCACTGCAGAATTTTCTGGGTGCTGCTGAACAAATAATTGAATCTGCAGAGAAGTAGCTCATGCAGCAGTATTTCAACTATATAAAAAAATGCAAAATGTAGATGTGGGAAGCAATGTGTGAAAAACTTCAGTGCAAACACAGGAAAACTTTGCAAACTCTGCTGCTGTGTACTCATGCACATTGCAAATCGTTTGAGCTAAAACATGGGTACTGGTTTTCTGTAAGATATTTTTGGAGCTTTTTGGGGTTTTTTTGTTGCTTACCTCTAAGCAGAGGTCAGTCTGCAGCTCCCACTAGTGCAGGCTCAGGCCCAGACCACCCTGAAGTCTTTGTGGAGCATCTGGACTCTTTCTTGATGCCATGTGTCAGATAATTCTATTTTGTGAACATGCAAAAAAACCCCAAAAAAGCCCTGGTGAAGAATGATAAAATTTAGTTCTTTATGGGTTTGGTATTTGATGGCTGGAGTAGGGATGATTGTTCTCTGATATCTCATCTTTCCTGTAACAGAAACTCTAATACAAAGAAACACTCCCAAGAAACGCATGAGACTTCTGCCTTCAGCCTGGGAAGCCACTGAGCTGCAGCTCAGTAAATTACCTGCCTGTACAGAAGAGCCACAGCCCTCTAAAAGGATCATGGCTTGCAAAGTCAACATCAACTCTCCATCTCACCATAGAGCTTCAGAAGCAACATCCATCATCACAGGTGTGCTTTGATTAAGCGGAAATACTCGATTCCTCAGCTCTGAAGAGGTATATTTGCTCTTCCACCTAGCAGAGTACATCAGGGAGCTGAGGGGCAGATTTCATATGTACAAGTCAGTTCTTGACCAGAAATCTGCACTGCAGCATCTCACCCCGTTCTTCCTATTTTCCAAATCAGTGGCAGCTTCCCCAGGGGCAAAAAACACCTTTTCTTTTGGGTCATATTGGCTAAAATCCTGCTCTAGTTAACGCCCAGGCTATGGCATGATTAGATAGGAAGGAATTGTTCCCCGTGAGGGTGGGGAGGCCTTGGCACAGGGTGCCCAGAGAAGTTGAGGCTGCTCCTGGACCCCTGGAAATGCCCAAGGTCGTACTGGATGGGGCTTGGGGCAACCTCCAAGTGAGACAGTGGAAGATGTCCCTGTCCATGGCAGGGGGTGGGACTAGATGGGCTTCAACCCAAACCACTTTAGATTTTGTAATTCTAGGTTGGGATCAGTGTTCATGCTCATCTTGGTCATGGTCTGGCAATGGCCAACAGCAACACGGTGTCACAGCCCTGTCCCAAATCTGGTTTATCTCCATCAGCCCAGAGGAGCCAAGGACACAGCGAAGAGGCACTGCTTGGTGTCCCTCACCCTCCACGTCCCACACAAGTGACCTGGCCAAGCCATTTGGACATGTCTTTGCACAGAAAACATGAGCTTAGTCAGAAAAAGAGCTAAAATGGGCTTTGCCTTCCCCTTCCTAGTTTCACTTGTTATCCATTCATTCTTACAAATAGAGAGGCACTGGCTCTTCTTGGCAGGCAGCTGCCTGAGGTGGCCATCCACAGTGCTACAGCAAACAGCACTAAGGCATTCGCATGAGGCTGAGCACTGCCAAGCCAAGGAAAATTAATTTACTCAGATTTTAAGCATGATGGAATACAATCTTCTAATTGGGATTGCAGGAAATGGCAAGAACTGGCTCCATTGCCCAAGGTCTCCCTGTCCTACTGCCATCTTTCATTCTGCTGACCTACCATTCCCAGTCAAGGGTGCATCTCTACACACTCTCAGACACTAAATGAACAGCTTTCCAGCTTTTGCCAGCTCTTGAAAGACCACAAATTCCTGCAAAGGCACTGAGCTTATCATTAAATGCAGCTTGGCCTGAAAACATGATGTGGAGGATATTTACCAGCATTTTATAATTCTTACTGTGTCTCTGCTTTGTTTTATTAAGCCCCACTGGGACCAACAGGTTTTTGTGGCTATTTAAATTCCTACTCACTGGAGGGCTCCTTGATTTAAGCATTTTCAGTTTGGTTTACAGATTTATTGAATATTCTCAGCTCCACATGACCTCAAGGGAAGCTGAGGCTTGGATTTTAAGAAATTCAAATCCAAAGCAACCTCTTGTGATTGAGAAGAGGTCACGAGAACCAGCTCAGAGCACCCTAACTGTGCCCCTTGCCTGTGTGGTTCTGGGATGGCAACAGAGAATGGTCAGGTGCTGAGCTCATCCCTTCCGTGAGTGATTTGAGGAGCTTGGGGAGATGAGTAATCCTGGAAGTGAAGGATGCAGGGAATATGCAGAAAATGAACCACCTTAAGCCTCTTCCCTTGTCCAATGTAGGGCACCAGGACGGAGCCGTCCCTTCAGCAACCTATGCCAAACCTACCCTGAGTTTGCCAGGGCCAAAGCAGATGCCCCTGGAGCAGCATCCCCTGGGAGATGTAGGCAACTGACCTCTTGTGGTAGTGCTCTAAAATTCATCTGACAGCATTCTGGGAACTTTCTAATTTCCAGACAGACTCTATCTATGCCACTTTAACCCCATTCTTCCTACACAGACAACATTTTTCTCCTTCTCTGATATTTATTATTTGGATTGGGATCCTACCCCTGCAGTGCCTGGAGATTCTCAGCAGAAAAATAATTTCTTATGTCTCATGTCCACACAGAAATTTTGGGAAGCAGGACCAGAGCAATTCCAAAGACCCAGGAGGAAGCATACACTTGTGACAACCCCCAGACAGCATTATGCAGTGGGGCCATGGTGGGACACACTGCTCTGCTGAGGAGCTGGGAAAGCCTGCAGTGCCTTGCAGGATGTAGGGACATGTGACAGATGGATGGAGAGATGTGGGCACTAATCTCAACAAGGAAAATTCCCACTAGGTGGGTGTTCTCCCATGGAGAACATTCCTCTGGTGGTATCCCAGCCACTGGAGATACTCAACACTTGCTTGGTCAGGACATGATCTGCCTCTTCCATCTCTGGAGCTTTCTGGGGACAGGGGCGGGAGGCTCCAAGTGTGTCTCCCTGTCCCACCTCCCTAACTCCAGAGTTCCTCTGCCAGCTCCCAGATGGGAGAAGGGCAACAGCTCTCCCCACTCTGCACTCAGGAGAGACCCGGGCAAGAATGCCAAGTTTAATTTGACCTACAGCCTTCATGTCTCTCCACAGCCTGTTCCCAAGGGAATGGCTGAGCAGTGCTGGCAGAGGCTGGGACACACAGCAAGAGCTTCAACATAAAATCAACATCTTTAATCAATTCTGTCAGTGATGGGCCCTCAGAAGGCTCTTCCCCACACCAGGAGAGAACTCCCTGGAGGCAGCTATCCTATTCACATAATGCAGCTCTGACATCCCAAGGACAAATGTCCTAAAGGAAGCTCAGCAGCACAACAGACAGGGCATGTCCCAGCCTGGCAAGGAGCAGCAAAGCTTTAGAGGGGAGCTGTGCAAGCCTGTCTTGGCCCCAGCTCTAACACAGCACCTTGTACCCAGGTTGGAGGGTGTCAGTCCACAGCCCAGCAGCACCAGCACTTGCTCTGCTAGGGACAGCAACATTGAGCTCCCTCCTGGGGCTGAACTGGAAGCCTGAGACATCCCTAAAGCCACTTGGCTCCAGGAGAAACTGCTGGATTCCCCCCCCGCCCCCCCCCCTCCCCAGGAAAACACAAGGTAACCTTTCTGGAACTCAACATCAATGTTAAGGATGGTACTGCCATGGTACCACCAGCACCACTCCAATGACATCACACTGCCACTGTGGCACTGTCATGATGCAACTGAGTAACACTGGTCCCACAGCACCATCACTCTGGCACCAGAGCACTTCACAGCACCACCAGTCCCACCACAGTGCTGCCCCAGTACATGGTGCTACGATGGTACTACCATGGTGCTGTCAGAATGCCATGGGAAGGTTCCCACCCAGCCAGGAGCCTCCAGGATCACAGGAAAACATTCAGTGCAGCCCAAGGACCAAGGCAAACTGGATGGCAGGTGCACAGCAGTCACCTCCACAGAGACCAGTGGGGGGGACCCACTGCAGGGATCAGCAAGAACTGTTGCTCATCTCCCACCCCACAGGTGCAGTTCAGCTGCTGGAGCACCCACAAACACCCCTCTGAACCAGCCACTTGTCCTCCTTCCAATCCCAGCCTTCCCACCCAGGCTCCCACCAGAACACAGCACCTACTCCCTCCCTTGCCAGCCAGTTGTCCCAAAGGAAAGCGTTCCAGGACACACTGGGCAGGGCTTGTGGCAGGCTGGTCTAGTGGAAGGTATCCCTGTCCATGGCAGGGACTGGAATGAGATGGTCTGTAAGGTCCCTTCTGACCCAAACCATTCCAGGATTCACTGAAGACAGTAAGTCTGGCACAACCGACTGGACTCCTGGAATCAAAAGGGATGGGAGCAGAAATCCATCCTATTCTGCTGTGGTGCTTCTGGCACAGCCAGGGCTGGGGTCAGCGTCAGACCAAGGTTCAATGTGGTCTTTCCCTAAGCATCCCGATTAACAGCCCTTTGGAACAGACCCTTAACAGACTGTGCTGGAGTGAAATAATGTTCTCCCTCGGTGGGTTTCCAGGGGCGCTGTTTCTCCCACAGGCTGCTCCAGGCTGCTCTCCAGCTGGACTCAGCAGCACGGCACAGCCTTGCTCAAAACGCCCCTGCTAAACCCTGATCAGCACTGGTTAGCTCTTCTCCCCTGTGCTCAAGAAGAAAAGGTCAAGAGTCGTTTTCTCCCCTATTTTAAAAGCACCACAGAGCTTCCCCAGATCCCAGGAGACCCCAGGAAGATGACTGATGTTCCCCATGGGAAAGGGTGGCAAGCTGTCCTAAACAGGATGAACCGATGAACTTCTTTGACCTAGATCAAGGCAGTGAGACCCTGAGGAAACCTTTTGGGTTGTTTTTACGCAGATGCTGCAGGGGTCGGGCACTGCACTGCCCCGAGGTGCCCGGGTGCTGCCTGCAGGGACTGGTTCCTCCTGCAGTGGAGATGCCCCAAGCCCTCCAGGGCTTCCCAGAGAGGAGAGGGGATGCTCTGGAAGAGGGTGGCAGTGAATCATTTCCCTGCTACTACCTGCAGAGCCATTGATGCTGCGGGAACGGGGAGATGCCGCAGGGATGGCTCAGCCTTGGCTGGTGCAGGGCTGTGCCGGCTCCAGGTGGGCTCTTGCCCAACGCTGGCCCCGTCAGGGCTCTTGCAAGACCCAGCACCAGCGTCTTCCAGGGCAGAGGCAGCTGGAAATCTCTGCCTAAGGGCAGCAAAGGCTCCCTTCTCTCTAGCGGGTGTGTGGCAGCGGCTGTGGCAGGTGTCAGCCCCACGGGGATGGTTTCGCGGGTTGCTCAGCCACAACCTCGCGCTCCCAATTCCCGTCTCGTACCGAGGTGACATCCCCCCGCCTCTCCCCCAGAATGAGCAAACACAGCCCGACCCCCGCCTTACCTGGGGGGGTCCGTCTGTCCGGTCCATCGCTCGCAGCGGCCTGACCAGCTCCGATGGGGAGTGAACCCGCTGGGGGTCCGGTGGGGGGACGCGGGGGGTTCCCGAGTATTCTTCCTGGGGTTGGGGTGCTCCTTCCCGCTCCGATCCCCGGGACAGCTGGCAGCCGGCCGTGTCAGCCCCGGCGCCTTCAAGCGTGTCCAGGTCCGGGCAGGTGGAGGCGGCGAGGGCAACGCTCTGCCCCGGGGCCGCGCTGGGCACGCCGCGCTCCGGCTCCTGCATGGCTAGGGCAGGGCTGGGCTCACTCCGCACCGGACAGGGCTGCCCGGGGCGTCGGGAGCCGGCAAGGGAAAGCCGAAGGCATCAGAACGGCGGCGGGAGAAGCCCGGGCCGCGCTCCTCCGCGGCGGGGCCGGGGCCGGGGGCGACTGCAGCAGCAGCATCCCCGCACCGGGGGTGGCTTCGTCCCGCACCGGGAATGGCTCCGTGCCCGCCCGGATCCGCGGCTCCCCGTGCGGAGGCTGCTCCCGCCGTCCTCAGCCCCCCGGCGCCCCCGGCCCCATGACGTAGCGGAGGGGCCAAGGGCGCTGCCAGCCCCTCGCCGCGGCCCCGGGCAGCCCCCGGCGCAGCCGCTGCCGAGTCATCAATACGGAGCCGGGCTGGGCACCCCGGGGGGGCCGCGCCGCGCCCCGGGCCGCCAATGGCGGCGGCTCCGCCGGTTTCCACGGCAACACTGCGGGAGCGGGGTCTGGTGCCTATTGATGAGGCGGAGGGGTGGGAGGGGGGGGGGGGGGGGGGGGGGGGGGGGGGGGGGGGGGGGGGGAGGGCGGCCGCGCTGAGCCCGCATCCCCCTGCACCGCATTTTCTCCGCACCGGGGCCGGGGAGCCTCGGAGTCCCGCACGTCGCCGGGATGGGGGTTTGGGGACAGCACCGGCCCAAGCCCCTGCTCGGCTCTGCCCCAGAGCTGCTCAGCTCTGGCCCTGAATACCTGACTGTGGCCTCAGGATACCCAGCTGTGCCTCAGGGATGCTCTACCCCAGGATGCCCGGTTCTGCCCCAGGGATGCCCTTCTCTGCCTCGAGAATGCTCAGCTCAGCGACAGGATGCCTGATTTGCTGCAAGGATGCCCATCTCTGCCCCGGGCATGCCCGACTTAGCCCTGGGGATGCTCAGCTCTGCCCCAGGATGCCTGTTTTTTCCCCAGGCATGTTCGCACACCTTCCTTGGGCGTGAGCAAAACCTCGGTCCCTCCCGGACACACCGTGCTGGAAATAACCCTCTTCTGAAAAGGACCGTGCCTGCAGCAGGCCTGGAACAAGAGGCAGAGCGTGGTGCAGGCAGCGAGGGAGAGGGTGGTTGATATGATCCTTGGTGACAGGAGTTCACAGCACAGCACTACAGCCAAGCAGGCACTGCCATCCCTGAGCGCATGGAACAGGCAGGCATGTGCTCTGTCTCTCCCTGCCTCCTCCCTGCCGTGCTGTGTCTTTGATGAAGATCACATCCATATATCAGGCTGCACAGTGTTAGTGATGCTCAGGGGAAAGCCACTGGGCCACCCTGGGGAACATCTGCCTGTCCCTGCTCCCCAGCCCCACTCAATGCTTGACCCACTGCAGAGCAAGGTTTGTTGATCCCAAATCCAAGAGGGATTGATGATCCCCAAACCCCTGAGCATCTGGGGCAGGTCTTGCCTCCCGATGTCCTTGTATATGGCAATAGCTCTCAGTCTACTGCTGGTGCCTCCCTGCTGCAGCGTGGGGTGGCATTTGGCATCTCACACGTGCTGCTTCCTTTGTGGCCGTGGAGCAGTCAGGAGAACCTGCGTGGGGCCACCTTCTCCAGGCAAAGTACCATGGGGGGTCTTCAGTGCTCCTGTCTGACACCACTTTGTAGTCACCTCCTTTGAGCAGCTTCTCCAGCCCATCCAGATGTGCAGATGTGTCACCTCTTGAAACCAATGCCATCAGCTGTGTGTCACATCTGCCTGAGCCCAGGCAGCACGGGCAAGTCACCATCAAGACAGTAAATTCACTGCTGACTGCCACAGGTGTAAGATCCACTTGGGTGAGTCTTCTGTCTGGGGAGTTATCCTTGGGTCTGGCAGAGTCTCTCTCACATCTGAGTGTGGCTACAAGTCACCTCTCACAGCGTGCAGGACTCTGGTATCCCACCTGAATCCCAGATCTCTGAGCCCATTCCTAAGGGGTGGGGGGAAGCCCCAGGCTTGTAATGAGCAGAAAATGCAGCCAACAGACCAAAAGGAAGACTCCAGAAAACTGACCCCACCTTCCTGTGTGTTCTGGTACTCATTTACCTTCAAACCGCCAGCTTATGTGCCTCCTTCTGCTGCAGGAACAGGTCAGATCTCACCATCTCCCACTGCATCTATCCCCTCAGTTCCTGCACATGACTGTTCCCCCTGGCAAGGTTCCAAGCAGGTTCCACAGGTGCTGAACCAGTGAGGAAGAACGCCCAGGCACTGCTCAGCTCCCCAGTGAGACTGAACAAGGAGGTTTCATTAGAAGGAGGCAGCAGCAGGGGGAGGACAAATGTGCCCTGATAAGATCTCGTGTTGCTGTTGGCCTCCTCAGAACCCGGGCTTGCTTTGTGCTTCCACTGCCCTTTGAGCAGGCTCTGCTTGGCTCATCTGGGATGTGCTGCCACCACTGGCCCCCAAGCATCTTTCCCCTTGTCCCACTCATCTGTGCCAGACCCACCTGGCTCCATGGCACTGCTGGGACCTGCTGCCCTGCAGAAAGAGAGGCCAGGGATCCCCCAGGCTCCAGTTTGGATCACCCACAGCCTTGAGTGAAAGTCCCAGTTAGGTGAAGTGAAGGATGGGGTGTTCTTGGGGAGAGGATATTTTGTGGGGTCCTGAGCTTGGGAAGTTGGAGATGATCTTTCACATCTTGGCCAGCCTACAGCTGGATAAGTCCTTAAAGTCTTACTAAGTCTCCTTAAAAAGGAGAGAGGAAAAATTCATCTGGGCTATTGAAGACTCAGTGAGTCTAGAGCTCCCTGAGCCGTGAGTCACTAAGTTCTCATGAGGGCTATGGGGATGGGGTGCTCCAGGTCTCCTTGATCCTCCAAGTCACCCAGGGATCTGCTGTGGGGCTGTGCTCCCTGCAGAGGAGACCTAGAAAGGTCCTTGAAACTCTACTAGGACAGGGGAAACCACAGGCTCAAGGAAAGGTGATGATATGGAGAAAATGAAGAGAAATAGTTACATTGGAGAGCTCAAGACCAACAGCTCAAATGTGGGGAAATGACAAAGGATCACAGGAAAGCCCTCCAGGAGCTCCCACTGTTCTCCAAAGGTCTCCAGGAAGCCAGACCTGTGCCTGGTCATGCAAGGACAGGGACCCAGTGCATGGTGCTCCCTGTGCTCTCCATCAGGGAACAGCAAGGATAGGGCTGCTCCACAGTGGGCAGGAAATGGGAACCCAAGTATGATCCAGAACACACAGCATCCTCAAAACCCAGGGAGCCATCCCAGAGCATCTGAGCAGGACAGAGGTGATGGTCCCTGGGCAGCCCCAGACAAGATCAGATGAACCAGAACAGGGACCCCAGATCAGGAGAAGACAGAGCTGGGTCTACAGATAAGCCTCCAGCAAACGTGGGCCCAGCCAGGTGCAGGGCCAGAGACAAACTGGTTAGTCTGGGCTCCAGGCAGCACATGTGACTGGAGACAAGATTCTTACAGTGATGATCCAGGGACCACTGAGGAGATCAGAGCTTTACCAACATAACAGAGCTTCACCTACACAAAGGCCGAGCCAAGGTCTGAAGAACCGGAGCTGAGCCTTACTGATGCTCCTGGCCCAGCACCTGAAGGTACTACAGGCAATTAAGTCCAGTTAATGCCTGGTGAGTCCTCCTGAGGTCTTCTCCTGGTTTGGAGGAGGACCTCAGGAGCAGGGACTGGAGTGGGCAGTGGGAGCTCTGCTGTGGTTTCGGCTGGGAAAGAAGCATAAGAATGAGCACGAGGGGCCAAGGCAGCCCTGAGGGAGGTCCCCATGGTGTGGGGACAGTGACGTGTGTCAGCACTCAGAGGCACCTCCAGGCTGAGGTGATTAATGGGTTTCAACCCATTCTCACCCTCTTTCCAGGAGCTCCCTGGGAATAACTCCAGCATATGATCCCTCCTGCCCCTGTGCATGAGCCATGCTGGTAGCTGCAGGGACATGCAGTGACATGAGTGGGCTCTACCAGCAGAGCCCTCCAGCTCCCATTCCCACCTCCTGAGCCTGAGGTCTGATGTGTCCTGAAGCAGCTCTGGGCATGGCCACATTCCTCCTGATCCTGCCATCCCCAGCAGCACATGGACACTGGCTGGGAATAGCTTCACACTCTCAAGAAGCACTATGATGGAAGCCCTGTTAAAAATAACTGAGAAAAGGAATGTGCTGGGCTGGCCCTGACCGGGGGCATGGTAAACCCCAGCCCTGATAGTTCCAGTGTGGTGTGGCAACACCAGTTCAGGCACTGAGGCTGTGTGGGAGAGCCTGGCAAGGGCCAGTCTAGGCTCTGTCAGTCCCTACAGCCCTTCCAGAGCCATCCTGGGAGTGCTGGGATGGGCACCTGGACCCCTCACCGTCCCCAGAGGGGTCTCAACCCCAAACTCTGCCCTGGTCAGGGCATTTTTGGGTCAGAGCAGCAGGGCATGGGGATCACCCAGCCTGTGAGGCATCAACCAGGGAACAGATGAACACAGCAAGGTCCTGTGGAGACTGGGAGCTCACCCCAACAGGGGCAGGACATGCTTCCTTGCAGGAACCTGCTAAAATGCCTTCAGGATGAAGGGAGGGCTTGAAAAAATGGAGGGTTTTATTTAAAACAAACAAACAAAAAAAAAACCCATAGGAAAAAAGTAGCAGTTTCTGTTTTGCTGTTCTCAGCAAGAACCATGTTTCCAAACATCTCTCCCAGCAGTGACTACTGAGTAGTAGCTGTAACCACAATAGACTTTGTTTGTGAAAATTGAGTATTTATCCTTCCTAGTACTTGAATGCACATTATTAGGAGGTAATTTTTCAAAGCTTTTGCACATTACAAATATGAATTTGCTTTTCTCTCCCAGTGCTCACAAGCTGAAAGCTGCTCAGGGCAGTCCGCTGTGGCTGCTTGGGGGTTTTTTTAGCCCTTTTCCGTTTTTACTGTTTAAAAACTTGTCTCCTTGTGACCATGACGACAGTTTTGATTTTTTTTTTTCCCTTCCTCATCCCCTTTTAACAGCCACAAGGATACATGGGAAAGCTGGGACAGCAAGAAGTAAAACACCCCAGTCCTTTCTGGACAGCCCAGTGAAAGAAAAATACCACAAACTCAGTAACGCCCCTCCCAAATGATCCCAAGACCAGCATAAAAAGTTTTACAAAATGTAAACACTTTCCACAGTAATTTGGATTTTAAAAATAGATTTTTAAAAGATATTTTTATTAAAATTTTAATTTAAAAAAAAAATTTTTTTTCTACTATTTTTAGATGCTCTCTCTCATGGGCAGGACATGGGGAGTCAAAGACTAAGGGAAGATGCCTGAAGGGGTTTTGGGAGCTAGCTTTTGGGAACAAGGATCAAACATCCTCTGGGGAAAGTAGGTTGGTCTTAGGTGCCCAGGAAACACAGACCAGGGGTGTGCGGACAGAGGGAGACTTGCATTGTGGGAGGATTTTTTGGCTTCATGTGGTCTTGTGACCATGGTTGGGGCTGCCATGGTCAGCAGCTTTACTGGTGACCCTCAAGGGACTGAAGGGCACAGTCCTGTG
This sequence comes from Cettia cetti, assembly GCA_013401135.1. NCBI lineage: Eukaryota > Metazoa > Chordata > Aves > Passeriformes > Sylviidae > Cettia > Cettia cetti. The sequence continues at coordinate 75,185 of VZUI01073988.1, forward strand.
TCAATGGGCTGAGATTTGCTGGCCACCACCCCCAGCTGTGCTGTCCCCAAGGCTCCCCAAGGCTCCAAATCCAGAATGACCCCACTGCATGGGGCCCTGGGCACAGTAAAGAGCTTTTCTCCCTGCATTTCCTAGGAACTGCATAAAAAAATCCACAAGTCAAAATCAAAAGAGCTTTATTTAGCAGTCCCTCACCCCACTGAACCCAGCAATCACCAAGAACCCTGCTTTGCCTCCCCCACTGCACGTGGCCACCACTGCCCAGCTCTTCCCAGGGCTTCCCCATGTGGATAATGAAGATGGGGAGAAAAAAATGTGCATTGGAGGCTCTGCTGCCTACCCAGCCTCCCAGTGTGAGGCTCACTCCAATGGGATGGATCCCTTCAGTGGCACTCACGGGACACTGGGCTGGCAGCCCCTCCCGCCCACGTGGTGATCCCGGGTGCTAGGGGGACATGTGGGGACAAGCAGAGCATTTCCAGGAGAGTGGTGGAGCTCTGGGTGGCTGCTGTGAGCCAGGCAGGGCCCGTCAGCCGCTCTTGGCCCGTGGTGGCTCCCGATGGGCTTGTGGGTCCGGCGCTGCTCCGTGCTCTCTTCTCCGTAGCCCACAGTACACTCATCCATAAAGTAGGAAACACTACACCCTCCAGTGCTGTTTAGTAGTGCTTTCTACTTTATGGGTGACTGCACTGTCTCTCAGTCGCTGTCGGTGGCTGCTCTCCTCCGGTGCAGAGCTCCTTCCCCCACTGCCACACCCCACGTGGCCCAGCCATGGGGCACCTCTGGCCTTGGTGTAGCCACAGACATGAAGGGCAGGGCTGGCCCGGCCCCGGGACAGAGAGCCTCTGGCAGTGTCACCATGCCAACCATAGGGGAGCCATGCCAAGCATGGGGGACATCCTTATCCCAGGGGAAAGATCCTGCCTTGTCCTCCCTTGTCTCCCCAAAACCCCCATCCTGAGCACAGGGGACATCCTCACCTTTTCCCCATAGGTGAGACCCTATCTCATACCCCATAGTCCCACCCCAAGCCCTGGCCTGGGCACAAGGGACATCCTCACTTTTTGCCCAAGGCAGGGAGACCACTTAATACCTCATCCTAGTTATAGGGGACAGTTTTGACTCATTCCCAAAGAAAGAACACCACATCAGACCCCATCCCGGTCATAGGAATAAGCTTTCACTTGTCCCTCAAGGAGGGACTCCACCCCAGACCCCATCTGGGTCACAGAGAACCCAAAAGCCTGGTTCCTGTTCATGGGGACCCCACACCAAGGCCCATCAGCCCCCCTCAAACTTCATCCTCTGCACAGAAGGTGTGTTTGCTTTGACCCCATGGGGACACCTCCACCTATACCCCATCCCGTACGCAAAGGACCCCCTTACCTTGTCCCCACAGAGGAGATTCCACCTTTAACTCCACTGCTGCCCTTCCAGTCTCAGAGGACCCCCATGTCTGGACCCCAGGGGTGAGAAAACTCCATCTTTGTCCCTCAAATCCCATCTGCATCAACGAGGGCCACCCATGCCATGTCCCTTTGAGGGCTCCTTTTTCTTATCCCCGTGGTGGCGAGCCCAAGGCAAATGCCATCTGTGTGACAGGGACCCCCTGAACTGCCTTCTCGTCATGGTGGAGATCCTCTGGCAATAGGTCCTTCTTGAAATGTCCTCATGGGGACCCTCCTGGTTCTCCCATCCTTTACTGAAGTCCCCTTTGACCCATCCCCTGCCCTGAAGCCACAGGAGCTACCTGTCCTGGCGCTCCCCTTGGGCCCCCCCTTGCCCCATCTGCTAGACACAAGGAGATCCTTCGGATGCCCCCACAGCCCTTTGGGGTTACTTGCAGGTTCCCACGATTGAGACCACCCAGCCCCAAGAGCCTCACCTGCCACACCAGTCCCCACGTCCACCCTGTCCTGTCCTGGCTGCCACCAAAAACCCCCTGGGTGTCACTTCTGCTTTGGACACTTCCCGCCTCCGCCTGCCTGCCAGCACGGCAGGCACCTCCTCCCCTGCCATCCCACTGTGCCCTCCTTGTGGGGAGGACCCCCTTACCTGTCATTGGCCCCTGGCACCCACTGCCCCCTTGCAGTGGCGTCAGGGCCACAGCTGCCAGTGCCCTGGACACCCCATGCTGCTCCTCCAGCATTGCGCAGGCGCCTTGGTGGGTCCCTGTTACTGGGTCGGAACGTGGGCGGCCTTCACTGGGGGTGGGTGACCCACGCAGGTGCCGGTGGCCCACACCGGGCATGGAGGTGAGTGCCAGGTACTGGTGGCCCAAGCCAGGTGCTGGTGACCCGTGCTGGGTGCTGCTGCCGGTGTCATGGGATGCTGTCTGGGGAGCAATGGGCCCCTGTGTGGCGCAGGGCTGCTTTTAACCCCATCCTGCCCACGTGGCCCCACCACAGGAAGAGCCATCGCTGCAGAGCAGATAACGGTGCTGGTCCCACCCAGCGCCGCCCCGCAGCCCGACCGCAGCTGGCCCAGCACCGGGCCAGGAAGCACCAGCCAGTTACACTCTCTTGGGCTTTGCTGCTGACAGCAACAAACTTGTTTGTGAAAAAAAAAAAAAAAGAAAAAGAAAGGGGAAAAAAAAAGGTGTTTGCACAGGGTGACAGTAACTGAATCCACCTCCCACAGCTGCTCGGCTGCACCATGGCCCCTCGTCCCATCCTAGTGGGACCTGCATGGGGGCAGTTCCTGCCCACAGAGGGTCCAGCAGTCGGTGGTGGGAGTTGCAGGACTCAAGGGCTGCCTGGTCATTGGGGTGAAGCAGTGCAGACACAGGTGCCAGCGAGTCGCAGGCCTTAAACCTGTGCTTTAGGAAATACATGGCACAAGAGGCTTCCTGGAGCCTCTCAACCCCCTCAGGGCTCTGCAAACCCTAATTTCCCCTGGCCCCAGGGAGTTGTAGTGGCTAACAAGGATGTGAGGCACTGGGAAGAAAACCGAAAGCTGGGTTTGGAAGTTGGCACATCCAGGTTGCTATGGCCCTGCTGATGGCACTGGGATGGTGCTGGGACATGGAGCAGGAGGATTTTGCATGGCCAGCCCCACCCCATCCCAGTGCCAGGGTAAGCCCATCACTAAACTAGATTAAAACCTACAAACTAAATCCCCAAAAGTGACCGAAAATGGGGCCATGTCATTCCCTGCACTGGTTTTCATGTGCCTCTGCAAAACGCTTCTTTTTAGGCCAATGCAATTGACTCTTAACATTGATAATCTGGACAGAAATGTATAAAGAAACGTACTGGTGAGGTTTGCAGGAGTCAGGGGGAAAGCAAAGCCAAAAATAACCAAGCAGCAGCACAGGAAGAAGTGGTTTGACTTGAGCTGCACATGTGCTTATGGCAGCAGGTAAAGGAGGCTTAAGGAGAGAGGGAATTGGTTGGGAAGCCCTTTCCAAACCAAGGCTGAACTTGTGGAAGTTTCAGTGGAAAAAAACAAAGCACAGAACCCTGTGCCTTGGGCTGCCAAGGGCTGCCTTGTCTCCCACTCTTCCCTGGCCCTGTGCCCATCTCCATCTCTTATGGTCACAGGGGTGGGTTCCCTATGCTGGAGAGAAATTCAGCAAGGAATCTAAGTGCTGTTGATGATGTCTCCCAGGGCCCTTTTGGCAGCTCTGAGCCCAGGAGCATCGCACTACCTTGCCAGAGGCGTGTGGTAAGCAGCCACTCATCCATGGCAGAGGCCACCACGTGCAGGCTGTGTCCATGGGATGGCCTCCTGATGCCAGGTGACTTCGGGTGCCTCCCAGAACTAGCCCTCCTGGGGACCTGAAACATGTAAATATCATTATTGTTGTGAATCGCAGAATATCCTTATTAGGAAGGGATCCACAAAGATCATCAAATCCACAGTTCCTGGCCCTGCACAGAACAAAACAATTCCACCCTGTGCCTGACAGCAGATTGTTGCCAACTCAGAGACCATTCTGGAGACATCCCCCAGTGCCATCAGCCACCTCAGTGCCATGGGACAGTCCCCAGCAGTGGTGGGTGCCATCACAAGGAGTGAAAGCTGCACAGGGTACAGACAACCACACTCTAACAGCAGAAGAAGGAGCCTTTGGGAGGCAACCAGAGAGAGATCTGGCCCCAGAGGTGCTGCTGAGGGACTTTCCCCCTGTGACCCAGGGCCAAGGCCATGCTTCTGGCAGATGACAAGCTGGTCCCTGGTAAGTACTGCAGGCTGGGAGGAGGGCACAGGGTGAGAAGTCAGGCCCAGTGAAGAAACCTGAGTTTAAGGCTGACCATGGGGCAAAGCAGGATGAGGATATTTCCCAACAGAGGCAGCTGGGGGAGACTGCACCCAAGGACAAGATGTCAGGCGAGAGTGAAGCATGTTGCCAGAGCTGGGGATGTGCAGGATGGCAGCAGGGAGGGAGCTGTGCCTTCCCAAAATGGGTTCCCCAGCAGGGCCCTGCCCATCACCTGCCTGTGCTGCTGAGGGGCCATGCAGGGGGACCACAGGCACTTTCCCAGCAGAGAAGTGGGGGGAGGTGATGCTTCCTCTTTCCCCAGCCCAGCACGGATGGGGGATATGACATTTTGGGTCCCGAGCTGGTTTCCTTCTGCCTGCACGGGTCTCAGAAAGGAGGAAATCAGCAGATCTGGTTCCTTGGGTACTGATGAGGTGTCTGAAAGTCTCCAACTGATGATGAACTTACTGCATTCCCCAGCCATTGGTTAATTTTACTGGCTGGCAAACAAGGCTGCAGGAATTCCTACTCCAGCCCTCCACTCTGGATCATTTGGCCGTGCTCCACTCATGTCTGTCTGAAGGAGCTCCAGGAACTTTTTGGGGTCGGGGGAGGCTGAAACAGCTGCATTTCCTCCCCTGGGAACCTCATGAGACTATCCAGTCCCCAGCTTTCCTGAAGCCCCTCTCCACACTCTGCCCACCTGCTCGGCATCTCCTGGCTTGCTGATGGACCCCGGGATGCAGATACCTGAGAGCTCCATGTCCCCCCAAGGCACCGTTCCCCCACTCTGCCCTCCCCTCAGGGCACCCAGATGCAGGTCAGACACTGCCATGCACCCCAGAATTTCCTGCGCATGGAGCACTGCAGGTGCCTCCTTGCCACCCTGCAGCACCAAGGTCCCCTCCGCCCACAGGGCTGTTCCTTTTCCAGTAACTCTCCTAGTATCGGGGAGCACAGGGGAGCAGGAGCCTGGGGTTGGGGCAGCGGCGCCACTGGGCCCAGAGCACGGCAGGGGGAAGGGCCCTTGTCAGGCTGTGCAGCTGAGGCACTGCGAAAGCGCTGATATTTCTTATCGGCCTTGCAGCAACTTCCCCTCCTCGCCTGTGGTTGCAGCAGGGGAAGTGCTGCCCTCAGCCACAGGGCTGGGAGATGAGCTCCTGCCGGCATCTCAGTCTGGCCTGTGAACCCTGCTTGGTGTTGGGGACAGGCAGCTGCCCCACTATACACTTGTGATTCCCATCCATCCAGCCCCCATGGATCCCATCCATCCAGCCCCCATGGCTCCCATCCATCCAGCACCCAATGGATCCCATCCATCCAGCACCCCATGGATCCCATTCATCCAGCACCCCATGGATCCCATCCATCCAGCACCCAGTGGATCCCATCCATCCAGCACCCCATGGCTCTCATCCATCCAGCCCCCATGGATCCCATCCATCCAGCACCTTGTGGCAGAAGAGGAGGAGGAGAAGGAGGAACAGATTAGTCTCACACAAACCATTCCTGAGCCATATCCACTGTGGGCCCTGAGGCCAGCGGGAAAGTGGCTGGGTGAGCCACAGGATCCACAGCCAAGCTGAAGCATCTCCTGGCCAGGCCCCAAAGGAGCTGCAGTGTCTCAGTCAGGCCACTGCTAACACTGAAGCCTAATGACAATGTTCCCAATGCACCACATTCCTCTGGGAACACAAGACAGAGGCACAGGGGGAGGGGGCAGGAGATACAGCTCTCTCTGCTTGACAGTGCAAAGGGTGACCTCCTAAAAGATCCCCAGGACAGAGGGATCTGAGCTGGGATGCTCCAGGAGAGCAGGTGCTAGGGACATCTGCAGCACCAAAATATCAGGAGTGGAAGCACTGCCCCGAGAGCTTTTTGGCTGGGAAGAGCATTGTCTGCCACCATAATGGCAAACCTTCAAGAAAGAACTGCAGCACTTGTGGCACGGCTGAGAGGCCACTGCTGCACCCAAAGGAGAGGCTGTGGTACCGGCATGGGTCGAGCCCCATTTCCCTACAGGGCACGGGATGAGGCCCCGAGGATGTTCGGGGGAGCTCCCCAAGTGCTCTCAGCCCCGCACCCCTACTCGTGCCCCGCCAGTGCCCCGGAGGCCGGGCAGGAGCGGTGCCGTTAAAAGTGACTCAACTAGAAACTGCCGGGCCCGGGAGGCGGCGGGCGGGAGGCAAATGAGAGCGCGAAGGGAAACCTCAAAAAGGCGAAGTGACGCGGGCGGGCGGGGGACAAGGCGTTGGATTTGCCCAAATATGGACAAAATCGCGGCCCGGCTGCGCCAATGGCGGGCGCGGGGCGGTTGGGCTGGGGCCGGGGCGGCTCCGTCACTTTCCGTGGCACCTGCTGCCACGCAGGTGGGGGAAAGGGGCCCCACGGTGCGGGGGTTCTGGAGGGGCCCCCATGCCATCCGGTGCTGCAGATGTGCGAATCCTGTTTCCCCCTCTTCTTGGGATGGAGGATGCTCTGGGACAGAGCCCAGCAGGGATACCGAGAAGGTGGGATGAGACCCATCAGGCTGGGCTGTGGATTTCCCAGGGCAGGATGGGCTCAGGAGGTGCAGGGCTGAGCTCTGTGGCGACAGACCTTCCTGTCCCTTGACCTTGACCCTCCAGGACAAGGGGCAGGAATAGAGCATCTCTGAGGGCCAGAGACATGGAGGAGGGGGGACAGGCACTCAGGACTGCCAGGAAGCATCTATCTCCCCCAAGCTGGTATTGATGGCACCTTTCCAGGCCACCTGTGCAGTTCCAAAGCCCTCACCAAAGGGGGCCAAGGGGACAGATCCTGCAGCCATTGGAGTGTGTTACCTTGTACCACACACCTAGGCTGTTAGGGGACCAGACGTGCAATGTCCTTTCCCAAAATAATTCCAGGGCTCTGTTTGGGCATCTCAGTGGTTCTTTTGCAAGTGCCCATACAGAAGGACCATTGCCTTGGAGGGGAAAACCTCCTTCCAGCCTAGCATCAGCATTAGCCTGGGTGACATGCAGCTGGCCAGGAGAAGGGAAGAACAAGTGCCACCTGGGATACAGCAGGTCTGAGAGAGCTGGGGAGGGGGAGATACCATCAGATTCTCAAATCCCTCCTTGGACTTCAGTTGTGGTCTCATTTTGCCATGTGCCCTCAGGAAAAGTGCCCTCAGCACCCCCAGCCACCTCCACTACGGAGCTGAGACTCCACTCTGCCCCTCCCAACTCTTGGTATCTCCCTTCCCAGGATGGAGCAGACCAGGGAGGTGAAAGCTTTCAATCTAGAGGAGGGTTGGGACCCCTCACTAGACTCCAGGACCACAACTCTGTGGGCAAACCTGTGGGTTTGGAGGTGTCTACCATGAAGCAGTTTAGGGGTCTTTGCAGACATCCCTGAGCTCACAAAGGGTGGATGTTCCAGGTGCCCTTTGCAGGCCTTTGTCAGGAACCCACTAGTCTCTCCCCTTCACAAAGCAGTATCCTTCCACTACAGTTCCTGAGGGGAAAGCACCCAGAGGACCCATCATGCATCAGAGCTCCCTATTTCTTTGCCGATCTCCTGAGCAGGGAGCACATCCCAATTCCTTGCCCACCTGCCTCCACCCCAGTACACCAGAGATCCCTTGGGATGGACATGTGGCAGCTGGGCCCTGTTCCTGCCATGCTTTGAGAGCTCTTGTAGCTTGCCCCCTCTCCCAGCCTTCAAAACTGCCCCCATCTGGCTGCTGCTCAGATCTGGTCCTGGGCCCCGCCTCTCCCACCACATCAGACACAGGGGCCTCAATAGCTTCTGCCCATGTGCCCCGACATGGAAGTGACAGGCAGGATGAGGCACCCATTCCTGTCATGCTCCAGGCTTTGCCATCCTCACCACAGCAGCATTTCACTGCTGGTTCCAGGACGACTCAGGTCATCTTTCCTTTCACCTGCCAAGGTCTCCTCAGCCAGTTTCCAAGGAAGACAGTCTTAAGCTGGGGTTTGTTCCACATCACTGAGGTAACCAGTTCCCCATGGCACACAATGTGGCCAAAAGGCACCTGGGAAAGTCCACTCCATACTGGGAGCCAGGAAACAGGTGAAAGTGGAATTAGGGTGAAGCAGGAATGATTCTCAGAGAGTAGGAACACCTCTCCTATCAGGAAAGGCTGAGAGAATTGGGATTGTTCAGCAGGGAAAAACAAGCTTCAGGGTGACCTAACTGTGGCCTTCCAGTACCTGAGGGGAAATTACAGGAAAGATGGAAAGGGACAATTTACAATGGCCTGAGCTAGATGGGATATTGAGAAGGAATAGTTCTCTGTGAGGGTGGGGAGACCCTTGCACAGGGTGCCCAGAGAAGCTGTGGCTGCCCCTGGATCCCTGGAAGTGCCCAAGGCAGGTTGGACAGGGCTTGGAGGTAATTTGTAACCTGGGAGAGCAGAAAGTGTCCCTACCCATGGCAAGGTAGGGAGCAACATAGTCTTTGAAGTTCCTTCCAACCCAAACCATTCGGTGATTCCATGATGCTACTGCCAGCCCCTGCAGCATCTCAATATATCCGGCACAGAGTAGCCCTGGGGCAGAATGGGGTAGTCACCCTGCCTTGGCCTCCTGGGCAGGCTCCAATGTGCTCTCATACACGTCCCTCTTCACCTGAAGCCCGGGTGGCCCAAGCGAGAGGCCGAGGGCTGCTCTGACCCGGACGTGGGCAGGTCCCCGTCCCCGGGCAGCGCCGGAGGGGCCCAGCGCAGGTGGGGACAGGCATTTCCCGGCAGCTGCCTCTGCAGAGGCACCGAGGGCTCTGCGGTTTGGAAAGTCGCTTTTCTCGTCCGCAGGGAGAGCCGGGGTATCGGTTCTCAAAACCCGCACGAAAATCCACTGGCTCGTGTTTCCTGCCCCGCTGCCGGGGCTGCCCTGGCCCCGCTGCCTAGAGCTGCCAGGCTGGTCGGCATGCCAATCCTCCGGCATTTTCGGGCCTGGCTGAAATATTTGAGCGTCATTTGGTGCAGGGGGAGGAGCTGTCCTGACTCATATCTCACTCAGCTCCCAGCCCGTCGACGCTTTTCTCTCCCGATTTCCATTCTGGCTGCTGCTGCACATTTTTCTTCCAGTTTCTTCAACGTGAGAGTTCCCTGCCCTACTTTTTGCAGCGAATAAAGCTCCGCATCGCATCCGCATGCTTTTTTGCATGCTCCGGGGCTGGAGTCTCACAAAAGGGCTGCTTTTGGACCCTTTCCGGAGCAGTGGATCACCGAGGCTGCGCGGTGTGGGATGCGGGCGGGCCCGGCGTGGGCGGGTGAGGGAGCTCGCAGGGAATGGGTTCCGTGGCCGGCTTGGTGAGAGGCACCGCGTTCTTGGATGCGCTGCAGGAACAGGAGGTGTAGCTTTCAAGGACCACCACCTTCATTTTCCTCACTTGGGTGGCTCCTTTGCATCTGTACTGCAGCTCCTGCCAGTCTTCATATCCTGGAGCGCTTGGGCTTCTAGCAAGGGGTGAGGTCTCAGCAGGGTTTCTCAGTTTCCCCCAGAGGCACAGTGACAGTGCACACTGCTCCCCGGGGAGTTTCCTCAGCAAAGTTCCCAGCCCTGAACGGTGACTGCAACTTCCCAGGAAGGGAGATGAGATCCATGGAGCCACAGCCCTACAACCCCAGCCAAACAAGCCCATTCTGCCCAGGGTCCTATGCAGAGCCCTCTCGTCACCTCTGCACCCTGGGCCAGGGGACGAGGGTCCTGGGCCCTTGGAGCAGCTCCAGCATAGCCATTCCCTGCAGCGAGGGCAAGGCAGTTAGACTGAAAGGTGCCGTGAAACAGCAGAAAATGGAGCCTGTGCCTCTCTGTCAGTCTCCAGCAGTTCCCCAGCCCCAGCACAAGACTGTGCTGCCACCCCGTGGCACTGCAGGCGTGAGGCTCCCCGGGCTGGGCATGGCAGGAGGGTGGATCTGTCTTCCAACATTTCCCAGCCTGGCTGAAGCCAAACCCTTCCTCCCCAGACCCATCTCCAGCCAGCTAGATAAAGAGCCACCCACCTCATCCTCCTTGTCCCCTTTCATTCAGAACGTGTCAGGCTGCCCTGGCTGCAGCTTTCCCAGACCATTCCACAGGGGATGAATGCATCTGGGGGGATCCCAAGTCACCCTGTGCCCCTCGTGGCACAGCTGGGCCAAAACTGCCCTCCAGACCCCATAGGTCCATGCCCAGAATGCCTAAACCTGAGCATCCTATAGAGGCAGGCCCTGGGCTGCTGGGACAGTCACCCCTCTGTCCCACAGGACTGACCTACTGGGAACTCCCATCTCCTGCCCAGACTGCAACCCAGCAAGCCTGAAGGATGATTCATCAGGCAACTCAGGGGCTTTAATTTCACCAGGGATGTGTGAAAGTCATGGTCAACTCCCCCTTTTGACTGCAGAACTGAACCTGCTGCTCCATCTACCCAGGAGGAACAGGAACAGGAGGTGCAGCATGTGGCTTCTTCCACCACACATCTGCTCCAGATCTCCACAGGCCATGCTCTGTCTGATATGGCACACCTGGGACTCATTTCTCGTGGCCAGCTCTACAAAGCAGAGCAGTGCAGAGGGGCCATCACATCTACACTCAGGGCAGTCACTCCTCAGCCAGTCCTGAATTCCCTGTGCTGCAGCCACTCTCATCACAGACCAAATGTAATTTTCAGGCTGTACTGGTTTTCCACTATTTGTCTCCAGAAAACAAAACATGAGCTTTCCAGCTCCAGGATTATCTCGGGGAAAAAAAAAAAGGTTATTTCACAGAGCTACTGATCGAGGACGCAGCCCTTTGTGATGGGTGGCTGGTGCTGAACTGAAACAAAACAACTCAAGCAAGACCCATCAGCTAAGGAGGCTGAATCCCTCAGGAGTTCAAGTGTTACAGACACTAAGCTGACACCTGTAACAGTCAGATCCACAGAATAGGAGGCTGGGCAATTGTTTCCACCCCTGCTTGTCCACCCCTCCCATGTGCAAGGCCTGGTGCTGCTGCCTCCTAACCACACTAGCAATGGGCTTGTCCTGCTCTGCCTGCCCTGGAGCCCAGCAACAACCAGTGGATGGTCCTGGAAGCTCCATCCTGCTACAGCATTCCTTGTACAGGACCTGCAGGCCCAGGGCTCTGTGACCTCCATGTAACCACCGCCACAGGAAGCACTGGCCATCACTATATCTGCTCCTTCCAGCTGGGAGCTGTGCAGGTTCCCCACAGGGAAGGATCTCCCTCTTGAGGCAGGAATGGCCATCACACAAGCAGTGACAATTGCAGAGTCCTAACAGTGTGGCACAGGCAGGGGTGGGGGGGAGTGTGAGGCCCCCTGTTACCACCCTGCAGTGGTGAAACCAGTGACAGAGTGACAGCTGGATCCAGCCCTTACCAGGCAGTGGGTTTTATTTAACTATTTACACAGCTATTTCCCAAATCCCCTCTTTCCCACACCAACTGTAAAAAAGCTTGGGCATGACAATTAAACACCCTTTCCCAGCCCTAGTCACACTCTCCCCCCATCAAGGCTCAGATAAATGTCAGTGGTCTGCAGTGTGGTGGAGTCCAGAGCTACAGAGCAAGGGGAACTGAGCCAGCACACTCCAAGTCCAGCCCCACTTCCCTACAGGATAAAGCTCAGAGGTTTTGGAGCAGTGCCCACTGCCTCTTCCACGCAGCACTGGGATCTCCAGGCAGCACAAGGGCCCTTCATGTTTTTATGGCTGTGTCCCGAGACTTGTAGGCCACGCCACGGCTCTTCAGCTCTCGGACAATCCCTGTAGCAAGGAGACAAACACATTTCAGTCTTCTCCTGGAATGAGGAGCCCTGGGAACTTCTGGTGGCTCTATCATGTAGAACTGGACAATCATGCTTGTTTCACAGAATCATGGAATATCCTGAGTTGGAAGGGAAGATGCACAAGGATCATGGCAGTCCAGGTCCTGCCCTTGCACAGACACCCCAACAGTGTGCACCCCTGGGAGCCTTGTGCAAACACTCCTGGAGCTATGCCAGCCTTGGGGCGGTGACCATCCCCTGGGGAGCTTGTGCAGTGCCCCACCATCCTCTGGGGAAAGAACCTTTCCCTGATATCCCATTTAAACCCTAACCCTGGGTATTTCAAATGTGCCTGGGCTGTGTCAGAAGGCCTCAGCTTCTGGCCTCATCATGTTTCCAGCAGAACTCAGTCAGAAATAAGGAACCTAGGATCCAGACGCAGGCATAGCTTTCACCCCAGGGTTTGGGATTCACTCCTGGGTTAGGAGTCTACTCTAGGGCTACATACTGGGCAGGAACTCAGCCGGATGGATGATGCCCTTTCTGCATTCCAGAGATAAATCAAATCCTCTGTGTCCTCCATTACATTTGTAAACACACAAATCCACCACGGAACAAGCCCTTAGAGCAGGAGGAGGGGTGTGCTCACTGGGATTGCCACAACAGCACCTCATCCTGCAAAACCCTTTTCTATGAACAAAACTCCCTGTTTTCCTGGAACTGAATGGTTTGAGATATGCTCACTTTCCAGAACCACTCATTAATCCCAGTTTATCCCTCTGATAGGCAAGCTTTAGTCAGCAGTTTACAATATAAACTCCTGGCAGGTGCAGTGCTGAACCCTGAAACTCCCTCTCCAGACCAGCACCTCCTCACAGTCACCTTCGCTGATCCCATCACCCTGTGCAGTGTTCACAGAGCCCCAAACCCTGACTCCATCACACAGATACCTTGGGGCAGGCGGCCAGTCACGGATACTGCATAGACACCTGGCTTAAAGGTACCTGTAGGAAAGAAAACCCCAAGTTACCCCATGTGGAGCAGCCAGGTGGGAATCCTCAACCTGTGCAATGTCCCCTCACTGGTGGGCAGAATCTCTTCCACAGCCCAACCAGCAGCTCTCGGTGCCCCTGAGAAGGGTTTGCAGAGAAGGGATCTCCAGCTCCCAGATTACTCACTGATCCGCTGCCACTTGGAGACCCAGCTGTCCTCAGGGCTCATCATGGCAATGATCCTGTGGGAGAGACGGCAGTGAGGGGACATCTCCTGGCTGGGTGACCGCACAGTGGCACTTCGTGTCCCCAGGCTCCTGGGGGACCGCAGCCGGACCCAGCCCACTCACCCATCGAAGGAGGAGCTGGTGCAGTCATAGACCATCTCACGGTTGCCCTTCATCTGCAGATACGTCTCGCAGTTGTCACAGCCATCATACTCGAACTGGTCGATGGTCTAAGGGGACATGGGTGTCAGGGACTCGGATCGGGATCAGCCGGGAGCCGGGCGGCTGCGGGGCCGGGAAGAGGGAGGGGAACCCCGGGAAGGAGGGCTCAGGGCAAGGGCCGGGGCGGACAGGAAAGGCTGGAGGGAGGGGAGAGAGGGGCTCGGCAAGAGAAGGGCCGTGGCACGAGCTGGAAAGCCAGGCCGGGGTCGGAGGGACAGACCAGGCGGAGGAAAGACCAGGAAGGTCCAGGAATGGAGGGGGGCCTGGGCCGGAAAGGGCCGGGAGCAGGAGGGCCAAATTTGCGGGGAAGAGGCCGGGAAGGGGAGAAAGGCTCGGGCCGGGGCCGAGAAGGAGAAGAGCCGGCGCAGGGAAGGGCCGGGACCGGCAGGGAGCAATCCCTATGACGGCCCCTGTCCCTGTCCCCTTCCCGGTCCCACCTTGACGAGGGAGCACAGCAGGCAGGCGCGCAGGTGCCGCAGGTCCTTGGGGACGGTCTCCAGCGAGATCGCGGCCATCGCTGCCCGGGCCCCGCTCTGCGACTGCGCTGCGGCCCCACCCCGGCCCTGGACCCGCCCCGGAAACGGGAACGGGAACGGCTCCGGGCCCGCCGTGGCCCGAGCGGGGGCTCTTGCGCGGCCGGGCCGGGGTCCCTTCCCGCGGGCTCCTCCGCCAGCGCAGCCCCACGCACAAAGAACAAAAGAAGGCAGCAGACCGGTACATGGATAAATATATTAGTAAATAAATATATTTCTGAGCACATCAGCATAGTCGCACATCTTTGTGTTTATCGTACATAAATACAGTTTTGCATATATATAAAACGTTTCTGGTTTTTTTTTTTTTCCTGTGTGTGGTCTTTTTTTTTTTTTTCCCCCTGGGTCATAATTTATTCCCAAGCCCCAGGAGCCAGGACAAACTCAGCAAAAAAAAAACAACCCCAAACAAAACAAAAAGCAATAACAAAACTAACTGATATTCACATTTCCAAAGGATCTAAATAATTTGTGCAGGAGGGGAGATAGCCATCCAGCCCGACCATATGCCCAGTTCAGGGGGTGGGAGCTCCTGGGAAGGCGGTCCCTGGGGAAGGGCTGGGTCTTCAGTTTGGATAGAGGGAGCTTGGAATGCTCTGGCTTCCATCAGTTTTCAGCTGTGACTTTGGATGCAAAGAAGGAGAATGAGCTCTGCGTCACTGCAGGGATGCTGGAGAAATTCCATGGTGGAGCCCACAGGCACCAAGCACTCAAAAGTGTTAACTCAGAAGCCAGAGGTAAAGAACTGTGAGGAACCATTCCATATTTTCTCACATACTGCTTCTTCCCTTCCAGGCAGCCAAGGACAGTCATCCATCTACTGAAGAGGGTCTTTCAAACCCAAGTTCCCAGAGAGTTCCTCCCTCTCCTCCCCCTGAACCCCCACCAAGGCAGACCTCCAGCATTTTCTACATAAACAGGAGCAGCAGCATAAGGTCAGGAAAAAGAGACACTTGTAAGCAGGCACTGCCCTGGCAGCCTGGTAATACTGCAGTGGGGAGTGGAGAGAGTGCATGAGTGCTGACCACTTCCCCAAAGAAGCTTGCGGCTCACAAAGTCAGGAATCTCCCCTTTTGTTAGGGATAAGGAGAGAAAGAGAGGACTTAAAAGCTCCACTTGTTCATTTGATCAGTGAAATGCATCCCTGGAGGCTCTCTGCCTTCCTGACTCCCAAAAAAAGCAGTGGGAGCACCCCAACTTCATGATCCTCCCCTCTGTTAAGCCTCTGAGCCCTCCAGGATGGTGAGGAGCTGGTTCAGATAAGCCCCAGACCAGGAGCACAAGAAGCTGAATGGGGTGAATCCAGACT
This sequence comes from Cettia cetti, assembly GCA_013401135.1. Taxonomy (NCBI): domain Eukaryota; kingdom Metazoa; phylum Chordata; class Aves; order Passeriformes; family Sylviidae; genus Cettia; species Cettia cetti. The sequence continues at coordinate 90,412 of VZUI01073988.1, forward strand.
CGCTCCTGGATTTTTCCTCTAGTTTAAGACTCACTTCCCTGCACAGGAGAAAACTTCTGAGCTTGTGTCTTCTGCTTGCGTTGTAGGACAAGCAAGAGCCTGGAAAGGTCTAAATGTAATTCTGCTAGGTTCTTTGATGAAAGAAATTCAACTCTTCCTTAGACTGAAAGATCCCACAGGGGCCTGGTCACAGGAGACAAGGAATGAACACTAAAAGGGAATAATATTGGGTTTAAAAGAGTGCTATTGGCTGATCACTTGACCATCAGGGACTGATTAGCAGCTGGTACAAAGATGCCTTTTTCGAGGATTAAGGGCAGCAAACCCCATAAAAAGCTTTCCCACCAACAAAGGAAGGCAGAGGATTATCCTGAACTGGGCCTGCATCACCAGAGCGCTCTCTTGAGAAGCTGTTGCTTCAAAGGAAGACATGGGAAGCTTAACTGAGCAGATGGGAAAGTGTGTCCCTACATCAGGTTTCAAATTGTTAGGAGTTATCTTCAGCTCCAGTGTTGGATCTTCACCAATGCTTCCTTGTGTTTGGAAGAACTTGCTGCCACAGAAATGTGCACTTCAGATGGGAATCTGGATGATTCTTTGGCCTGACTGATTATTTATGGCAATGAACTTGACAGGAATTCTCTGCTGTTTGAAAGCTGCATGGGTTCTATATGCTTTGAATTTGGCAGGGTTTTTTTTTTTAACTTGAATATCTGCAAATTATGAGATGTAGGAAGTAAGAACTAGTGACATTCAGAAAACCCCAAAATACTAATAAATGGGGAGGGAGGGGTTAAGTTATAAACCAGAGCCTGATGATTTCTCAGGTTTTCTCCCTGAATCATCAAAATGTTGGAAAAGACAGAAAAATCCTTTTGAATGATTTCAGGAGTTTCCAAATATGAAGTTAAGGCTGGGTCATGGATAGGGCTCTGCTCTGCATTTCTTATGGAGGCTTTTGCTGGGAATTTTTGCTGTGTCTTGGGGCAATGAGAGGAAGGAAAGAAGCAGGAGCCACATGAACACCAGGATTTTCCATGACTCTTGTTATGGGGACATCTGAGATTTGTTTGAAATATGCTCTTTACAGGGCTGGCCATGACAGCTATTTGAAGGTAGATGGAGGAGTTAGAGGGTGATAGACTTGTTCACATTACCAGATGAGAGGGTGGATTCTTTGCAATGGAAAGAGTCTGACCCAGCTCCTTCCCAGAAATGCTGATGTCCCTGTGTCTTCCCCTCTCCTGCTGCTGGCAAACACAGCCAGTGGCAGGAGACAGCATCAGCTGAGGGACACTGAGGTGACCAAAAGTAGTGAGAGCTCTTGGTTTCCACTGAAGTCAGAAGCAGCACCTTGCAGGGCAGCCCTGTGAGCGGTGAGATGGAGAATAGCTTGTTCCTGTGTCTGAAATAAGCATGGAAAAGTTAATTGAAGAAATGTGGCTTTTGACCTAAGTGAGGAAATGAAGTCAGGAGCTACCAGGCCACAGAAAGTAATTTCTGCAGCTTTTGGTCTCGAAGGCTTGTTTATTTTTGTAGTGTTTAGCAAAACCTTCTGTGGCACGAACACGCCAAAATAGCAGCTTGCACTCACTCGGTGAGCTCTCTCTCCCTGGGAGCCCTGCCCAGGTCGGAGCGATGCCACAGGATGATGAGGGGCTGCCTGTGCCTTCAGAGGAGATGGGGCCCAGAGAGCAGGACTCTGTGTGACTGTCAAGGGTGTGGGGACGTGTCAGGAGACCACGAGTGGCCCGTTGCTCTTGGCAGTCTGTGTCTCAGCAGGGCAGGGCTGAGCTGTGTCCACTCCAGCTCCCAGCAAGAAAACAGGCCAGTGTTTTATTAAACTGAGTGTTCATGGACATCCTGGACCTCCTCTTCAGATCCTGCATTCAAAGAAAAGGAAAAAGAAAAGTGTGAGCTACAGCTGGCTGAACATTCCCAGGCTCTGCAGCAGTTGGGGCCTTGATCCTGCAATGCAGAGTACAAATGCTGCAGGAAAAACCACTAAATGAAAGCTACTAAGAATGCCACTGAAACAGGCTCCCCAGGGAATGGTCCCAGCCCTGAGGCTGCCAGAGCTCCAGGAGCATTTGCACAATGCACACAGGTACAGGGTGGGATTGTTGGGGTGTCCTGGGCAGGGCCGGGGACTGGCTGATCCTTGTGGGTCCCTTCCAATTTAGGATATTGCATGATTCTAGGAAGTTTCTCCCAGTTTTTCAGAGAGAATTTTCTAGCCACTGCCCAGCCAGTTTATTCCTCTAAGGTAAAGTACAGTAAAATCTTAAGACATCAAGCTACTCCTTATATATTTCAGAAGAGGCAGGCTAAGGGCACCCCAGGATTCACATCTCTACTAGGTGTTTGCTTTTGAGGCTTTTTGATGTTTGCTCTTTGTGAAAATCTGTACAGCTGATTCAGAAATTATTAGAAACAGAAAATAACACCAATCCATATCTCACAGAGCCAGGGGGCAACAGAAACTCCAGGCAGTAAGAGCAGAGAGCAGTGATGCAAGATAGGAATGACACATGTTCCACAGTGTTTGAGAGGTTGCACAAATTACTTCTGAGCCCAGCTCAGGCTCAGGCTTTTTTCCAGCTCCTTCTGCCTGATGAATTATTGACAGGCAGGTGCTGAGGAGTTTACTTGGAACCATCCAACAAAAGGGCTGCCTGAAAAGGTACCTAAGTCACTGCTCCAGACAGCCCCTTTCTCTCTAAGTCACTGCCTGTTGTCACACCATGGTCCCTTCCAAGATGTTTCTCAAGCCTGCCCAGAACTCTTACACAAGGAGAGCATAGCCCAACAAAGGCACACAGGCATTATTTTTCCTATTTCTCTTTTCCTGAATGTTTCTGAGATCAAAGGAAAGAAATGTGCACTTAGAGATTCATCGAGGGCAATTTAAAACAGCTTTTCAGAACAGTCACAACAAATTCTTGTTGGTAATATATCAGCAACTGTAGGAGCAGAGTCTTGAAAATTATGTATGTGGGAAGAAAACAAACGAATTAAATTCTGCTTGGAAAAGTGCAGCTAATGGGAAAATGAATGCACATGGTGTTATACATGTACACACGTGTGCAAGCATGGCCATAGTACCTGAAGACACTAGTTTAAGCATATCTTACATTTATGACTTGAGTCACAAGTATGTGGAATAAGCCATTTCCAACTGCTTCCCTTATCATCAGCTTATGTGTAACCCAAAAAGAGACTGTCCATTTTCAAGCCTTCTGTGTTCACATGGCTTCAGTCTCAAATAGCATTACTAAAACATTTTTTGAAAGCTGTGCCTGCATAAGTGTCCCCTGCTTGTGCTAAGAAAATATCATGAACTGGGAGAGGTGGGAGAACTTCAGCTGCTCAACTGGCCATGGTGGGGCAATGACCGGGAGCACACTTGATGACGCCACAAAAAATTGTGCTCTTTGGGTGTCAGGTTTTAAGGTCTTTTTCTGCCCTCTAATCCCTTTCCCCCTCCCTAATAAAGATCAAAGACATGACATGAAAGGGACTCAGGATGAGCAGGAGGGAGGAGAGGGGGAGGATGTCGAGAGCATTGCAGGAGGTGAGATTTCCCAGGGAGAGAAATCAAGAGATTTCATCAGCCTGTGCTGGAGTAATGTGGCTGTTCTGGGATACTTTCTGGGTGTGCCGGGGTGGTTCAGGAAGCCATCCAGCTGGAATTCACTGCCAGTTGTCTATCTTCCCTTAAGAGGATCCATCAGCATTGCTCCCAGATTGATTCTCCAGGGACATGACTCTCAGGTGTGGTCTCTCCCAGGCAACAGAAGAGTCAGGGATGCACCTTTATGCAAAGCCCACCAAGAATGGCTGATGGAGGTGCTCAAGGAAGAGGCATAAAGTCCAAGATCATGCAAGGCTCTTTGGGATCATACGCAGAATTATTCCCTGCAATGCCAGTGCAAGATACTGCCTGCACAAGCGAATTTCTCCGGGGGCTGTGGACCAAGATTTGGCCTCACCTGGCAGCTGGGTGAGGTACGCACACACCTGGAGGGTGCTGCATCCCACAGGAGCACAAGCAGCTTCTGGAAGCCCTGGTTTAGGAACTTCCTGAGCCAGAGGGTGGATTTGCATCTCTGCATTTGCTACCTCTTGATCTGGGCTCTCAAAACCATTTTACTTCTGCCCCGTGGGCAACAGCACCAGTTTTACTACACAGCATGTGTTGCCTTTTGGGTGTTTTAAAGCTTCTGGTTCCTGTTTGATGCCATCAACTACTTTGTTCTAAGAACTCTCTTATCTGCCTTCTCCTCTGCTCTCCTAATTTCATATCCTCTCTTTCATATCCTCTGCTAATCACTTCTTTTCCCACATGAAAGTCTCACTATTCTTTCTATTTTCTCAGAAATACCCATTGCTGGGAATGTACCAGATACCTTTCTGCCCTTCTTCCAAACCTGATTTCCCTTTCCTTTTCCATCCTTTTTGGTGATCACGAACTGTGACATCACCACAGGCTTACACAGCTGCATAAAGGCATTTCCTGCTTGTCCCACATAGTTTCCAGCCAGCTAATAATAATGATAATAACAACAATAATAACAATAATGATAACAATAATGTGATTTTTACTTAAAAGTGGTTCTGCTCATGTGTGGCATTTTGTGCTACTTACAGAGGATTTCACTCTCACCCGACAGCTCAGCAGCAGGAGATCCTCCTGTAACACCCTGTATGATTTTGTTATACACTTTGCTATCTGCTCTCCTTGTCCAGGATATGTATGAGCTTGCTGGAAGGTTCAGATAGCGGGAGAACTCCACTTTTCTCCTCTGAGTAATTCCTCTCCATTAAGTCTGATATACACTCTTGTCTCTCTTTTCAGTGAGATATTTACCTGTGAGAGCACCTTTCCTTTTATCCTTTCAGAGCTTCCTTTCCCTAAAAGATCTGCCAGGTGTTATCTCTCCCTACAAAAACTGGGTTGCCTCCTCCCCTAGTTCTCACATTCAGCCATGTGCTTATAAGTCAGACCCCGTATTTGAATTTTTAACAATTTGCTTGGCTGGAAAGTCAGGCCCATCATTCTGTGACTTCAGCTATTTCCAGCTGATATTGCCCTCAGCTCTTCCTCCTGGCTTGGGCCATGGATAAAAGATTGCAGTCCACATTCAGGATTTATCAGCTGTGTGCTTGAGCCTTGCAGGATGCCCAGTGGGTAATCTGTACCCCTGTCAATTTGTTACTCTCCACTGTATTTCAGAAATGCTCAAACTGGTGATCTGATTTGTGAGGGATCCTGCCAGGTGAGAACTGCCCCAAGCATGCCCCTGGTGATCACTAATGCAATAAAGGCTCTTCTGTTCTGCACTTACAGGCCCTGAACCTCCCTCAGATCCGTGTTACTCCCTAGGTCTGAAGAACCCCAAGCAGCCTTCTCCCTTCTGATGGAGCTGAAAACATTTGCATTAATAGTCTATTTTACACAAGCTGTTCACAGAAATATTTACTGGCGTGTCTCTCCATGGCTCTGCACTTCAGTTGGTATCCAGCTCTGATCCGATTTCCGTCTCCAGCCACTCCGTGGCTTTGGAAGAACAGTTTCCGAGTGTCCTCCCTGCCCTGCTGCTTGAACAGCCCTTTTCTGGGGCTGTAAATGATCCCTGTGCCCAAAAGCACATTTTGACTGCTTATTTTAGCAATAATCTCATAAGATTCTCCTGTCTATGCAGGTTCCTCTTTGCAGCCTGTGCTGTCACAGTGTTATAACCCTAATGCCACCCTCTTTCTACTTGGGGGCAATTGAGGATTTTTGTGTCACTCGTCACTGGACTTCACATGCTCCTTAGTGCACATTCTCTCCATTGCCACCAGAAGAGACACACGCTTCTCCTCTCTGTAATTTCACCTAGGAATTACAGGGTCTCACTGTTAGCTTTTCTTTTAAATTTGGTTTCTGAAAAGTTTATGTCAAAACTTTAATTTAAAGCTGGGCTTTCTAATTCATCCACTTGTATTTTTAGCCTTACGCCATTTATCTGGAGGCAGAGATGCATTTTTCCTTGGTCTCCTTGTCTGTGTTCTGTGTCCTGCTTGCATGGGACTGTCTACTTGTTCTAAATTTATTTATACCTTTCCCAAGATAAAGAACCAATGTGATTATAACTCAGAGGTTGTGTTATGTCAACAGAAGTTTTCAGCTTGGTGGCTTTTCTTCATAAGCCCTGCATAAGCTCTGTCCTCCACTCTTTATAAAGTTAAATTCTGAATCTATGTAGTCTCTCAATCTTGCGAGGGAATTCTGACCCTCTGGCTGGCCCTGAAAGCATTCACAGAAGCTATTGCAGTAAATAGACATAGATTTACAGCACTTTCAGATATATTGGTCCTTCTACCTGCTGGAATGGGGAGGGAAGAGGGAATTAAGGCTTGGTGTGCTTGGCAAAGCAGCTGGCACTGGCTCTGGGTGGGGGTGAGAGGATCATCAGGAGGTAGGCACAGACTGGGGTCACTGGAAACGTCCAAAGAGACAGAAGCATCCCAGCACGGACATTGCAATGCATAGCACCCTGTGTTAGGTGCACAGACTCCTGCTCTTGGAGCCCTCCCAGGTTCATTTGGGAACTCAAAACAAGACCTGAGCAGCCTGCCCCAAGCGAGGAGGGCTCTCTCCATGTGGGGTACCCTGGGAGGGCATTGGTACTGAGAGCTCCCTGCAACCAGAAACATCTCTGCCCTGATGCTTCCTTATCTCTCCAAACACCAGCATCCTTCTAGGCCTTGGGAGAACCTCCCTATCACCTATCTGCAGTGTAAGGCACTTCTGCACCTGGGAAAAATATCTGTTCCTAGAAGTCTCGGAGGCCAAAAGACTGCAGGGAGCCAGGGCCGTGTCTATCCAGCCTCCCCTGCCCCACTGCCTCGATGGCACCGGGAGCCTGGGCGTGGGGTGGGGCTGCATAGACAAGCACTGGGAGGAAGTTACTATCTTTGTGGCACAATGGGCACAGTGAGTCACAAGTTTAAGGCTAGTGTTTTAACAGAAATTAGACAGCCAGATCTGTGTTTGGTTCCTAAATCAAAAGGATCTGCCTGAGGACCTGCAATGAGTCAGTGGCAGGGCAAGGAAGGGAGCCAGGCTCTGCTCCCAGCCAGCACCTGCCCCTGCTGACTCGCAGGTTGCTGCCTTCAGAGGACCTGAGAGACCAAGACCTGGAAGCTAAACTCAGGTTCTTTCAAAGACACTCATCTCTAAGGCATTTTCTCTCTCTTTGTGAGAGACGTGCAGCAGTTAGGCAGAGAGCCAAACTTTAATTACATCTGATTTCCAAAAGACACTAAAGAGCAACTCCCACGCAACCCAGGCAGGTGAGAAATGAGAGATGTGCAAATCCAGCAACTCAATTAGTCTGTTCTACTACCCTGGGCCACACACACTTCCTTTCACACTGATTCCAGTTAGCTGGGCTTGGCTAAGACAACTTAATGATAAAAAACCTTAATGATAACGACTCTACCAGTAAGATACCCAGACTGGTGCAAGGACACTGAAAAATGTGGTCCCAGCCCTTCCTTTGGGAGATATTCCAGCTGCTAGAGACTTTTGGTTAAAATTAGCCACCTTATTTCTCAGTTGCAGTACTTCAAGGCGCACTCTTTAACACACTTACTCATCATTCAGGCCATCACACTCACAGGTGAGTTCTGGAATGCTCCTGCAGTCAGTGCTCCTGTATGAAAACCCATCAGGAAGGTACCAGGTATATTGGCAGCTGGAGTTCCTTCAGCAGCCTGCATACCCCACTGCCCACCCCCTCCCTCCCCGGCAGCCCCCCCATTCACCTGCTTGCTGCCAGGAGAGGCAAAGGCCAGACTTACCCTGATCACCCTGCTGAGATGGGCAGTGAAGGCAGACACTGAGACTGTGCCTGGGGGTGCCCATCCCTGAGAAATCTGCAGGAACTGAGCAGTTTCTCTCTGGTCCTGACAAGCCCTCCTCCTGCTTCCTCAGCTCAGAGCTGGACTGTGGCACTAAACACTTCCAGAGTGGCTGGGAGCCACTGGGCAGGAGAGCGCTTGGGATCAGGGGCTGGGCTTCAGGAGAGCAGCGGTAGCCAGCAGGATGGCCAGGAGGAAGGTGAGGGTCACAGGCTCCGGGCTCAGCTGAGTCCTCGGGCAGGACAGTGGGGTCGGGCTCCAGGGGACACTTTCTTTTCCTTCGGTGATGCCTGCTCTGTAAGCTGTGTCTGGGGGGCAGCGGGACAGGAGGTGTGCCAGCTGCTCCCAATTGTCTGTTGGCATCTACACTGAAGTCCAACCTGTTTGGAGAAGTGGAGGGGACATGAGGGGTCTCCCAGCCCTCCTGGGGACAGCCAGCCTGTCCTGCTGGAGCTGCTTCCTGCAGCACAGCACTGTTTTCCAGAGGCTGCTCAGAGTGATGACTTTTCTCAGTCCTCTTTTGTGTCCGAGCACTGTGGAAGGCAACCTTGGCCCCGGAGTACCGGGATTTGCGCGGCCCCGGACCCTGCCCGGCCCGCCCAGGGGGACACTCTGTGTCCTGCCTGTAGTGGTGGTGCTGGTGGTGGTGATAGTGGACGTGGCTGAGCACCTGGGGCTTGGCCGGAGCAGCCCCCCCAGGCACCATCAGGTCCAAGGACCGGGGCCGCCGCTCCCTGGGCGGCCGCAGCTTCTCCTGTCCGTGGTCTGTGGCGGGGCCCTCGGAGCTGCAGTACACAAAGGGATCGTAGTCACTGCTTAGGGAGCTGCGGAAGGTGGAGCAGCTGCCGTGTATGCCCTGCAGGCTGACATCCGTGCAGTTCAACATGGAGTCACTGGAGGAGCCGTGGCAGGGCCCCGAGCTGGAGTCGCTGCCTGGCCCATCGGCCAGGTACCCACTGTGCTCCGTGAGATAGCTCTCCCCAGAGCCACTGCTGTTGTGCTGGTGCCCGTGGCCAAGCCCCCGGCGCAGGGCAGGTGCACGGTGCTGCTTCTGTGCCAGGGCTGCCTTGGGTGCCAGACAGTGGGGCTGAGGCTGAAGGGGACATGTCCTGTGGGGTGCCAGCGCCTGCATGCATGCCGAGGGATTGGGGTGCTGCTGGCCCAGCACACCCGGGGCCAGTGGGGCCACGTGGCTGCAGGCCAGCAGGGAGGTGGCTGGCCTGTAGGGCATGTAGTGGATGGTGCCAAAATCCAGCTGGGAGAGCTCTGGAGAGTGGAAGAAGGGGTTGCCGTGGGCTGGCTCTGGGGGAAAGCTCCTGAGGTTCCTCTGAGGATACGCATGTGGGAGGTGGTAAAGGGCATGTCCTGGATGCTGGCGGAAAAGGTGGAGTCGCCGCCCAGGCTCCATGTCCTGAGGGACCAGCCTGGAGCTGGCAGCCATGGCCTGGTCCCCAGAGTCTCTGGCTGTGGAGAAAGAAGGGAGTATCCAGCACATGTCCCACAGCTCAGAAGGGAGTATCCAGCATAAGTCCCACAGCCCAGCTGCAGCAATCCTGGCACTGATGCTCCATTGCCCTCCCAGCATGGTCCCATGTCCCACCTGTACTCTGCAACTCCTCGCTGCCACCAGCAAACCACCTGCACACTCAGCACTCTCCCTGCTGCTATGACCCCCAGACCACACCTTTGCTTCCCCACAGGTCTCAGGACTGGAGTCCCTCCTCTTGGTGCAGGTCCCAGCCCAAGCCCAGCACCTCACTGTACCCTGGTGGGCTAACAGGCAAGGGACTTCTCTCCATGCACACAGTCCTCTGTCCACTCCATGCACAGGGATACAAAGACATGCTGATCCATCTCCCAAGAGCAACTGGAGCTCCTGGGCACAATCCTGCAACCAGCCCTGTCCCCAGCCAGAAAATGCCGTGTCTGAGCCCTACCGAGAATATTGAACATGCAAAGTGGACACGTGTGGTGTTGCTGCAGCCAAGGGTCAACACACTCCCGATGGAACTCATGGGAGCATGAGATGATCCGCAGTTCCTAGAAAGAAGTGGAGAGGAGGAGGATGAGCAAGGAGAACCACGTTCCAAGACCTGGATTGGTCTTGATGGAAGTGAGCCTGAAGGATACACAGATGTCTAACAGCGAGGGATCTGCAGCCCAGCTGTGCATGGAGGAGGCTGTGGAGCACCTCTGGTTCTGCTCTGTGAACATCCAGAGAGGTGCAAGCCCTTGGGAGTAAGGAGATTTCAGGCTGGGTGCTCTGGAGCAGCAAACTCACTTTTACCCTATTTCAACATGGGCATTTTATGGGCATTTTACCCCACAGCCACAGGTGGATTCACGACTTCAGCAGAGGCTTTATAGCCCAGGGGCAAGCACACCTCCATGGATGCAGTCCTTTTCGACCACTCAGGAGTTCAGAAAGAAGCATCTCACAGGTCTCTGCCTCCTGTCATGCTCAGCTCCCACTGCTGACCCCCCGACCTGGGAAGCCAGAGCTGAGAGTGCCACAGCCCTGCCCAAATCCTACCTGCCCCTCGCTGAACTCCTCGAGGCAGATGGCACAGACCGGGGCGGAGCTGCAGCTGCTGGCCGAGTCCCAGCGCAGGACCGGCCGTGCCCGGGGCTGGTAGTGGCGCGTGGCCAATTGCCCGATGGCCTGCAGGGTCTGCTGCTGCACCGAGTCCTGCAGGGACAGATGGGGCTTGAGGAGAGGTTCAGCCTTACTCTGCCCTCCTGTATTCAAAATGGGCTTATCAGAAACTGAGGGATGATACTCATCTGCAGAGGTGACTTTCTGTCTAAACTAACTCAGCCAGAGTCACCAGCAGGAAACATCTGGCCCTAGACATTCAAATCGCTCAGCAGTGCTGAATTTTTGATCCCCAAAGGATTGTCTCTCTGTAGGACAAATGGGATAGTCTCAAATATGGAAATACATCTGAGTCTGGGAAGAGGATTATTTAATTTGTTAATTTCTATTAAGAATACTAAATCATATAATTGTAGAATCTTGGAATCATTTGGATTAGAAGGAACCTTAAAGCTCATCGTATTCCACTCCCTGCTATCCTTCCAGTGTCCCAGGTTGCTCCAAGCCCCATCAAACCTGGCCTTGGACACTTCCAGGGATCCAGAGACAGCCACAGCTTCTCTGGGCAACTTGTGCCAAAGCCTCACCACCCAGGACAGGGAAGAATTTCTTCCCACATCTAATCTAAATCTCTCCTCTTAGTTTAAAACTGTTCTCCCTGTCGTATCACTATCTGCCCATTTCCCCTCCCAAAGGGTGCATGTTCATGCTTTTCCTGTATTCCTGTTTACTCAGATATGTCTGCTCCATGAGATCCCTACCTGAGTCCTGTTCAGCTGGCACTTTGTGCGGACAACAAAAATCAAAATGATGACGACCACAGTGCTGACCACTGTGAGAAGAATCCACACGTCATAGTCTGGCTGTTGGATAAAACAGGACAGAAATTACTCTTGCTGGGAGAGGCTAGGGGAATCTCCATCTCTTCTGGACCATCAGCCTTAGGAAATATCATCCTTGACCAAGCTCCTCCTCTTTGCTCTTACAGGTAAAAGAAGAAATGGTTCAGTCTTTTCTGCACATCCATACAAGAATGGAATATCTCTGCCTTGCAGCATCTCAGCTCCCTTCAGACCATGGTCTAAGGTATCACAAAATGAGAAAATCAAGACTTGGTCTACTTGAAGAGACTGAGAACCCCCTTGCCTCACTCATGACATTAAAGCAAAGGAAACTAAGCTGAAAGTACTTTTGAGCCTTTACTTGCAGCATGTCTGAATGCTACAGACAACTCCTGCAGCAGGCTGTGATCTCCATCCTTGAGGAGGAAAGCTCAAGCCTCTCTGGGGAAGCCCAAGATGTTGGGAGGGAGGATACAAGAGGCAGTGGGAATCATGTGTCTCTCACCCAAGCTGGTGGCTCCTTGATCTCTATCTTCACGTGGGCCTCTCTGTTCTTGTTCACAACGCCCATGAGGAGTTCAGCATCATGACCCCTGATCAGGACCACAGGCTGGCTCAGGCCTCTGGGCTTCCTCAGCTGCAAAGAAACAAACACAGTGAAGGCCGATCCAGAACAGTCTGAAACAAGCATGATCCCAGCTCCCCATGCATGTCTGTTCCTCATGATGCTTCTTGCAACACTTCAGAGACTGACTGCTCCCCCAAGTTCACACTATCCCTCTATGATGAATCAGATGGAAGCTTCTCTTTTACCATTTTTCCAGCATGGATTTCTTCATTTTCCCTGCTGGTGACTCCTCATGCACAACCGGCCATTGCTTGGTGTCTCTTGAGCTCCTTTCAAGCCCCTGTGTAAAAGCTCTTGGTCCTTCCTTATCCTTGTGGAAGTGCCAACAGCACTGCCAAGTGCTGCCTTCACCACAGAAATGCTTCCTCTGCTCTGGACCCATCCAGTTCCCCTCCTCCCTAAGGACATCCTCCTTGTTCCTGGTCACACTGGCAATTTTCCACTGCGGTCCAGGCAGCCTGGCAGAGGCTGGCTCAGGAAGTGTCCAAGCCTGCCCTCCTCCAGAGTGACTGGATGAGGGTGGCCATCAGACCCAGTAACGCCTTCCCATATCCTGTGGGGATACCTGGGGGAATCCAAAGGTTGGCAGACAGGGATGGAGATGTGAATGGAGGTGCAGATGGTCAGGAAGACCAGGGAGGCAAGGCCGAAGGCTCTGAGTTGTTGATAGGATTTGATACTCTTGGCTTTGGTGTACTAAATGGGAAAGCTGGAAAAGTGGGGGCCAAGGCTTGGGGGTAGGGATCAGAGACTGGGATCTGAGCAACCTCAGCATCATCTCATGGACCTGCATTTGCTGCTGTGTTTCTTTGGCACCAGAAATTAAGTTGTAAGTGCATGAAAGAGCCACAAGGGATGGATCCAGCAAGGAGTCAACCATCTGGATGAAGTCAGGCACCACCTCCCCTGTCTGTTCCCTACCAAAAGCTGGATGTTTTTCATATCTCTGAATTATCTGGATGGGGAATTGATTCCCTTCCAGAGAAGACAACAGTGTTGGGGAAAGGGACCTTTGGAGGTGTCTAAACCAAGGTTAAATATGTACCAAAGCAGGGGGATGTGGCTTGAAAACTTGAGAAATCACCCTTCCTGAGGTACACTGGGCTATCTGGACTAAATGGAATGGGGAAATTTATGACTTCCCAAGAGGAAGCATCCAGGTCCCTGCAGAAAAGTTTGACTGACCAGACAATATCTTTTATGAGCATGGATGTGCCATGGAGAGTGTCTGTGTGGGGTAAGAGCCAACACCCAATACAAGCAGCATCCTCCTAGGACCTCCCACTGGTGGCTGGGGGGGTTCTGTCCTGAGCACATTTCAGGATGGGACAGGAGTACTGTATTTTAGCTGAGGGTATCACTGGGGTCTGTAGTCTGTACCTGATCAGCAGCACTTTCATCATCAGTGATGTCGAAAAGGATTGCACGGGCTCCACGCTCCCCTGCCAGCTTTGCCTGTCCAAAAGAATAGAAGCTTCAGTGGACATTTTGTACTATAACCTGTGTCCACACCTACCATTGGATCCGTGTCTGCCTCCTGGGCTCTTTGAAGGAGAAAGAAGCATTTGCTTAGACTGAGGAAACCATACCCACCTTGGTTCCTGAGCTTGCATTGGGCTGCAGTGTCTGCTCTTGCCAGAGCCCTACAGCTCACGGGTGGTTTCTTCCCAAAGTTGTGAAGGTGAACTAGTTGGTGGCCTTGCAGTCACAGCAACACACAAACCTAACCATTCCCAAGCTGCCCACATGCCAGGTGCTCCCTTGTTTCAGAGCAGGATTTGCTGAGGAAGGATGTGCAGCCCTGTTAGCCCTCCATGGACAGCAGAAACTCCCACAGGTCCCCTGTCACCTGGCAGCACCAAGGCTGTCAGAGGGCCTGACTCCCACTCATGCTGCTCTCCCCGGTTCTCCCTGCTCATCAGGGAGAAGCTCAGGTGAAGCCGTGGCTGCAGGTCTCTAGGATTAGCAGTTCGATAGGGAGGGACAGCTCAGAGACCCACCCAGCAGAGCACACATGCCACCCTGGTGAGGTAATCAGCCAGGAGCCTGCGGGTCACCCACCTCCTCCCAGGCAGCCTCTACAGCCTCTGGGCAGGCAGAGGCAGCCGCGGGAGAGGGAATGTGAGCAGAAGGCTGGGCTGGGCCGCGGCTGCTCAGGGAGAGCCTTTTGATCCGTGCGTCCGGAGAGCCTGAACAAACAGGAGCACCATTGCCAAACTCTGGCTGGGGGCCACGTGGCACCACCGCCCTGCTCCCAGCTGCGCTGTCAGACGCAGGGAGCTGGCCGGGCCGAGGGATGCACCATTCCCAGCATGGCCAATGGCACCAGCTCCATTCCTGCTCCTGCATCATCTCAGCAAGGAGTGGCAGGGGCCCGGGTCTGGGTACAGGGATGGGAATGGTGCTGCAGCTAGTTGTGAACAGGCAGAGGAGGAGGCTCTGAGCTGCTGACAGGATTTGACACTCATAGGGAAGCTGGAAAAGTCGGATCAAGGCTCAACACAGGGATCAGAGACTGGGGTCCTGCCTGGGATTGAAGGACCTCAGTATTTGCCAGCACTTTCAGGGGAAAAGGACTTACAGGGAGTGAATTCCATCTCATAGTCAGGCTTTGATAAACAACAAACAGCTCTACAAAATTTTTATCCTGCTAAAGACACTGACTGTGAGGCAATGAACAACTGAGACTGGACAAGGGATTTTTCCCAACATCTTCCTGACTCCTACTGCAAAGGACACAACTTCTGGTGACCAGGGACAGGGCCCAGGGAACAGCTGGAGCTGTGCTGGGGAGTTAGAGTGGGTATCAGGGAAAGGTTCTTCCCCCAGAGGGTGCTGGGCACTGTCCAGGCTCCCCAGGAAATGGGCACAGCCCTGAGGCTGCCAGAACTCCAGGAGCATTTGGACACTGCTCCCAGAGATGCCCAGGGTGGGATTGTTGGGGTGTCTGTGCAGGGCCAGGGGTTGGACTGGATGATCCCTGGGGTTCCTTTCCAACTCAAGATAGTCTGTGATTCTGTTCAAGCCTTTCACAACCTCCTTGATACAATAATTTTCTCAGTGTTTGCTATCTTTGCGCCGTATCTCTTCAGCCACGTGGCACAGCTGAGCTCCCTCCTCGAGGACTGAAACACTTCTGGTGCAAATAGGTATTTATAGTTTGGAGATCTCAGCAGTCTGTCAACCAGACTTGCAAAAGCCCCCCCTAAATTTTAAAAATTATGATCAGAAAGAAAAAAAAAATCACTTTGAGTTGATTCCAGAGGTTCTTCCCATGCTTTCCTCTCCTCTAATGCCTTCCCTGCTGGTTTTAGCTTTGGATGCTGAAGCAGTGATAGAATTGAGGAAGCAGGGAAGTGCCTCAGGTGGCTGGTGGAGTTCTCCTCGTGCTGGGCTGGCCAGGGCTGTCCGTGTGCAGGGCTTGGCTGGGTGACAGCTGAAGCAGAGGTTGTGATAACACTCTGCACATGGCTATTTTAATCATAATTGATACAGCCCTGCAATTCCACATGTACAGATCTGCCCCAAGACACCTTGCCAGGAAAACATGGTTCCTGCTCCAACAAGCACTAGCCACATCCCACAGCTACACCTCTGCTACAGAGGAGTGTGGTCCTGGGTCTCTTCCTGAGGAAGAGATCTCAGCATCCCTGCCCATGGCAGTGGCTTAGAATGAGAAGATCTTTTAAGGTCCCTTCCAGTCCCAACTGTTCTGTGATTCTCTGTACGATGCTGGAGGGAAGCAGCTTGGCAGAAGCTTCAGGAGAATGGAGAAGCAGACAGGCAGGAATTGCAGGGGGTGGGTGGAAGATCCATGATATAAGGCAGGGCCCAGGGATGTGGCCAGCTTAAGGAGCATCTGCCCTATTTCATGGCTAAACTACTCCTGTTTGTGGGAGAAGAACTGTGAGCCTCTCTTGGTGAGTGAGGAACACCTGCAGGATGGTGACTGCTGTCATGTACAGCTGGATGTCAAAATCCAGTGTTATCTGACTCTGGTAACAGTAGTGATAACTGATGGCCAGTGAACTCAGTCTACTGGTTGAACTGAGGATTTGTTAGCTTTGGGGGATTTAGGGGTCCTGAGAAGGGATCAAGGTGGATGAGCAGAGTGCACTGTGTCTTGTCCACCCTGTGCCAACCTTTCTCAGATGATCTTTGGACTCGGCAACACACTGGTACTTCCAGTGCTGTGATCAGAGTCTCAAAGATGAAGGACAAAATTAGTGAAACAGTTATAATCCCAGAACTCTGGCATCGTTTGGGCTGGAAGAAACCTTAATGCTCATCTCATTCCATCCCCTGTAATGGCCAGGGACACCTTCCACTAGACCAGATTGCTCCAAGTCTCATCCAACATGGCCTAAGTTTTGAAGCCTTTTAAGGTTCTGAAATGGAAGATGGGCCTTTGCAGCTGCTTCATCCTCCTGTTCACGATCCTTCACAGCAGCTGCACTGACTAAACATCCTGGGGCATCCTGGCATCACTGTCATGTGAATGGTCATATCTGGATGGACATGGTAGAGCTGGAGGCATCTGCCCAGCCCTTTTCCTCATGCCAGTCACAAGCTGCCCAGGCCATTTTCCAGGTGTGGGGGAACTGACAGCAGGTTGACAACTCCATCACATTGGCTCATGCTGGCACCAGCTCCAGAGCAGCAGCATCCCAAATTTGAGTTGGGCAACCTAAGAAGGGATAGGTACTGCTGCCTGGCTGCCCATGCAGCCAGGGGGAACCAGGCCTGGGATGACAAAGCCACCATGGCATCACATCTCTTTCCTTGCTTTTGATGCCACAGTCTCTGTAAAAAAACCCTGCTGTGCAGGTGCAAAAACTGGGTTCAAGTTTTGCCTGCCTTCTTCAGCTGAGCTGCAGAGAACATGGAAAAGGACCCTGTCCCCATCTCCACCACATCACCACCAGCAGGATGAAGGCAACAAGGTAGAACCATCTGAAGGCAATCCAGGTAAAGACAAGAAGAGCTTGAACAAGGGGGTCTTCATGCTTGTACACTTGTACAAGCATGAAAACAGCCCAACATTTGGTAGAGAGATAACCAAAAGAAAAAGCCAATGTCATCCTTATGCATGCAACTAATCAGAGTCACAAAGATTTTAAAGCTTAAAATGACCCTTGTTCCTACCTGACTTACTTATTACCGGAGAATTGGACCAGTGACCTCAGCTTTTGGCACAGGAACTGCTGTTTCACTGAGGTGCCTGATCCAAAGACATCTGAGATCTCCCAGGTCCCAAACTGTTAACAAGTCATGATCCACCACTAGTTCAGCTGGTCTGCATTTATCTCACTGTTCAGCATTGAGTCTTCTCATGCCTCATCCAGTGGAGTATTACACCTTTTTTTTTTTTTTTTTAAACAGAGCTGCAGAAGATGTTTCCTGTGTCCATGTTTTCCCACAGGTCAGAAAACACAGAGAAACAGAAATCCCCTCACAAGCCAGGGAGCAACTTGAGGCTGTAAAACAGGAGGGGCACAAGGCTGCTAGGCAGCAAAAAGTGTGGGATGTTGGGTAAGGTCTGAGAATCCCAGAGCTGCCAGACTAGGGGGAACTCCACACCTTTTACAAAGTCCAAAAGGTCAAGGGATGGGTGTTTGGGATGGATGGCACAGCATCTCTCCCAAAGGACCCCTTTTGCCAAGGACCCTGCTCTTGTCCTTTTCTCCACTTCCCATCAGCTCTAAGAAAGAGCTACCTTGCTGCCTTCTCCTGCCCTTTTCTTTTCTGCACCACAGGTTTCAGTTCCTAGGCTGATGCCATTTCAGGCATTTTTACACTTACCTTGTTGGCCAGGGACAGGCAGGGGTTGGGATCCCGATCTGGCTGTTCCAGCTTGACGATGGTGATGAATCCCGATTCTGTGTGTTCATCCTCACTGGTGTTGCACAGGGATAGTGGGTGGGACTGAGGGACAAAAGCAAGGGGAAACTCAGATCTGGGGCTCAGCACTGCAAGGGGGCTCAAGCCCACCCTGCAAACCCTCTGGACCTGCCCAGAGGTTAGGACCCTTTGTTGTTCAGTGTCACCATAGTACTGCTACATCCCATGGCCCTGCCCAAGCCAGTGAGGCTTCAAATGACACAAGAGAACAGTCACTGTCCAAGCTGGGTGTCACCCCAGCCATCCAACCACCACAGTCCCCCCCAGAGCCTGGCTAGACCCTGCAGAGCTGGAGACCACAGTTCTATGGCCTCCAGCTGCACCCCACTGACGCCCCTGGCACAGGGCTTCCCAGGAAGATGGCTGGCAGATATTCCCCTCAATCCCAGAGTTATACCCATTAGAAAAGAGCCAGAAATGCTGCTGGCAGTGACCGGGGTGCTTTTTGCTGCCTGTGCAGTGATACAACCCAGCATCAATTCCACATCCACAAGCACTCAGCACTGCATAGTTGGGAGGCACCATAAAGCCACAGAGCTGCTTTTGGTAGCACCAAGTCTAGGTGCTAACAAAACCAAGAAAGTAAGTTAAAATCATCAAATCCTAAGATGACAGCATGGAGACCAACTAGTTCTAATGTCTGGTGCAAATGTCTGTGGCTGTGAGTTTGTATCCAACTCCTAATCATGTCTGGAACTGGTTAAAACCAAAGTAAAAGCAAAGGATTTCAGTGAAATTTGAAGTATTTTAAAATAAAAGTTCGTGTCCTTTTGTCAAAACCTGGGTCTAGTGAAGGTGCCCCTGCCCATAGCAGTGGGGATAACAGATGATCCTTAAGGTCCCTTCCAACGCAAACCACTCTGGGATGCTACAATTTAGACTTCAGACTTCAGGACATTGGATGGAGTGCAATTGTACCAAGCCAAGCACCACAAACTCCAGAAATCCAGGCTTTCAGGGAAGCAATCAGATGGGTTATGGTTTGGAGAAGTGGGAAGTTCCCAAAAAGCCCCTGCTGCCTTGGAGCACTGACAGGCGCTGCCTTAACCAACACCAATGTGGAATCCAAGTGCCCATGATCCCACTGGATTCACCCAGAACTGCATTGCTTTGTGCTCTGCTTACTTGGCTGGGAGCCTGGGTTAATATGTGATCATGGCTTTGGGTTAATATGTGCTTGTCACAGCCACAGAAAAATATCGAACGGGAAATGCAAAGTGTGTCTCAGGATAGCTCCAACAGCTCTGAGGGACCCCACCCGAGCCTTCTCCAGGCTGCTCCAGGAGGCTGGGGTAGCTAGGAAGGACGTTGGAACTGTATCTGACACTGGCTGTGACACTCACAGGACAGTGATAGTCCCATATCCAGTGCTGAGCTTGGAGCAGCCTCTCTGTTACCAGGATTGCTGGGCCTGATCCCAGCATTAAGGTGAGGGGCCCTGGCACAGGGTGCCCAGAGAAGCTGTGGCTGCCCCTGGATCCCTGGAAGTGTCCAAGACCAGGCTAGACAGGGCTTGGAGCAATCTTGGATAGTGGAAGATGTCCCTGCCCATGGCAGAGGGTGGAATAAGATGAGCTTTAAGGTCTGTTCCAACCCAGGCCATTCCATGCTCCATGTTTAATGGTGAACACCAGGAATATGAGCAATGGGCCAAGCTACTGCAGCTCCAAATGTGCATGGGGAGCATAAGGAAAATGCTGGCAGCTGCTCTGGAGCAAGATGCAGATGATAAATCTAGAGAAGACCTGCTGAGGAATGCTGGTCCGTGCACCTGAGACCCTTCCCACGTGGGCAGCTGTCCATGGAGGTGAGGTAGATGAGTGGCCCCTTGTTATTCTGTGCTGGGTCTGTCACAGACACAGATCAGGCTGGAGGCTGAGCCCGGGAGCCTACCCAGCACCCTGCAATGTCCAGGGGCAGCTCAGGGCCATTCCTGGGGCAGGGACACAGGCACATCCATCACAGCCACATACTTCACTCATCTCTGCTCCAGAGATCTCCTCCCCCTCCTCCCCTCAGCTCCTTCTCCTGTTTGTTGCAACTGGCAACTCCTCCAGCAGCAGCATAGCATCAAGACATGGCTCTTCTTTTCTACATCCTTCAACAACATTTCTTGGCATTCCCACTGCCCCATCCCTGGAATTATGAGTGAGGGATCCCGGCTGCACATTGTGCTCACAGGGCAAGAGCCGACTCAAAAAATAATCTAAGGATCATGTGGAAAAACAAGTATTATGAGACTTCTTGATGCAGAGGACTCGTGCCCCATGCATGTCTGTGGCTGCAGAGTTAGGATCCATTGCTCCCTCCTGGGTCTGTGGCTGCCGGCATTTAGCCAAGGCAGGGCATCCCCCTCTCTGCTGGGCTGGGCACCTCTGCATGACTGACTGCCACAGCCACAGCTCCTTACAGAACCTTATCTGATCTAGGAGACAACAAAATCCCATTGCTGAAGAGAGGGCGTATGTTCATACCCAAAATCAGAGAGGCTTCATACAAGCTGCGTAAATCCCACCACATTCCTGATCCAGCACTCCCCGCTCCCAGGGGCTTCCAGTCAGAAGAGGGACCTCATGGGTTATTATGCTGGACCCCACAGTGCTGTTCCAGCTGGGGTTTCCTGGTGGAAGTCACATTGCTGCTCTGCCAGATCCTTCTCACAAGACAATCCCTGCCTGGGCCTGTGCTCCCAGGATCCCAGTGGTGCGCTGGGATCAGCTGGCAGGGTTTGGACCCACTCTTAGGTGATTTAGCTCTGCAGCTGTGTCCACACAGTGGCTCTGGTAAAATGCTGTCAACCTGTGACCCCTGGCTTTGTCACCCCATCTGTCTCTGTCACCACATCCATTCTGTCACACCTTCAGAGAGGACACGGAACTTATCCCTATCTTCTTGCTATCACCTTTTTTGATTTCTTGTCTCCTTCCCGTATGGCTTCTCTTTGTTTTTCTACCTTTTCTGTCCACAGTGCCACTCCTAAAATACTGAATTTCACTTTTTTAACTCCTCCTTGCCTTCTTTACTACTTTATTCCCTACCTTCACACCAACCTGTCCCTTCCAGCATCACTCACAGGTTGCACTGAGTAGCAGAAACACAGGGAATCAGGCATGGAGAGGTGCCCAATTCCCATTTGGGAGCTTCATGTAGAAAACAGGAGGAAAAATGGTGACCCTGAGAGCCCACTTTGCTGCCTGAAGGCAGAATCAGCCAGGCCTAAAAGACGCAAGTGTCAGAGACACTTGCTGAACCTGTTTTCAAGACCTCCAAAAAGGGGGACTCCTCACTCACTCCAGCACTCCTCCTCCACACCAGAAAGTGTATTCCAGTGCCTCACTGGAGTTGGTTTTGCTCCAGCCTGAGCCTATTAATTCTCACTGAATCAACCATGCCCATGGAAAAGAGATTATTTGTGGGTGTTTTTCCTCCTCAAGGAGACTTTAAACATTTCTGTTCCCCTTTCTGTTCACCAAGGTGTCCTGAGAGACAAGGGTTGAAAAAGGACTCAGATAAAGTCCTCAGTTTTCTCTGTAAGGGAACTCAGAGCACTTCCCATGCTTTCTTCATGGGGGAGGAATCAAAATTTGATCTGGTCTGAAGTGGCAGGAGAAATGTTATAACCAACCCATAGGATTGGCATGGAAAAGACAAGAGAACAGGACAGGAGAGTGTTCACCAAAGGGCTTGAGAAAAATCCTGGACTAAACTCTTCACTACATTGATCACAATCCCAGAAAAAACTGCAGGCAGCAAATATCAAAATGAATTTGAAGAAGTAGAGAGCAATGCAGGGAATGGCAGATTGATAATCCTGACTTCTCTGCCAAAAGAAAAGCCTGGTTAAAAAAAAAATAGGCTAATGAAGAGCAAGGAAGAACTAACAGAGCTTTGGAAAAGGGATGTTCACAGAGCTACAGGGTTCCTCAAAGCAGTCAGTGAGTGTGGGACTAAAGGCAGTTCTGTGAATGCCAGACTCTGGTGTCTCCTCTCCTGTTCTTCTACAAGGTCAAGGCTATGGAAGATGATGGAATATTGTGCAGTACTGCCCAGGGAGAAGGACATGGGCCTGGAGCAACAGAACAAGGAGGAATAGCTTCCCACTGCCAGAGGGCAGGGATAGATGGGATATCGGAAGGAATTGTTCCTTGGGAGGGTGGTCAGGCCCTGGCACAGGGTGCCCAGAGCAGCTGTGGCTGCCCCTGGATCCCTGGCAGTGTCCAAGGACAGGCTGGACAGGGCTTGGAACACCCTGAGATGTCCCTGCCCATGTCAGGGGGTGGGATGAGATGGGCTTTAAGGTCCTTTCCAATGCAAACCATTCCATGGTTCTATCATCTTGAGAATCAAAAGGAGAATAAAATGGGGCAGCCCTTACAATGAACTCACCAGGACAGTCCTAAGGCAAACTGTGTTGTCCAAATATTCACAAACCACATGGAAAATGAGAGGGATGGTGAAACGACCGAGTTCTTCAGTAACACATAAAGATCCGAGTTGGTAAATATTAAAACTGTCTAGCAAAGGATCTCATGATACTGAGTGATGGAATGATACAAGATATTAAAAAATGCAAATATGGAAAAAATTATCCAGGTATTTTACACAGGGATGAGCTCTAGGTGAGTTGTTAATGAACAGGAAAGAGCTTGGAGTCACTGTGGGGAGTTTTATGGAAACCATTGTTGAATCATACAAACCATTCAAAAAGCAAACAAGCATTACTGTAAAAAACAAATGAAAAATGAAAATCCACTAGATAAAGCTGCAGTGTGTCAACATCTTGATTATTACAAGGAGTCCTGCTCACTCCATCTTAAACAGAGATTTTTGTACAAGTGATTAAGTGAACAAGAATTCTTCAGCTTAGTACAGGTGGGATATGTTAAAGCTACAGAAACTCATTAGAAATATGAAGAATTCACAGATCAAAACACTAGCAAGAACTGTTAAACACAGAGGTGGGGACACCAGCCTGGCTGTCAGAGGGCTGCAGAAGAGAATCTATTGGGATTTGCCTGTGCTCTGCACATTTTGGAGCTGCAATGGAACTGCACACAGACGGTTCTGCACTCACCAGACAGCACCACGGGCTGCACACTCTCCTCCCACTAGAAGACTTTCGCCACAAATATTTAATCTAGGAACCAAACTCTAGAATACAGCTGGGATTCATGGTCAGTGGTGCAGAGAGCCAGGAGAGCATCTGTTCCCAGAACACCAGCAGAGCCAGTTGCTGCCTTATCTGTGGGACAGTGCTGTGACTTCTGGCTGTATCCCAGCACCAGTTCTTCTTCCCTTCTTCTCACTAGTATTACAGCAGGTGGAATCTCATGCAAGACCTTGAGGGAATGCTCACGCATGCAGGGCCAGGAAAAGGTTGCAAGGATTTTGTCTAGGAGAGCAAGGACACATTTGGTGGTACCTTGAAGCCATGATGGCACAGCTTGCACATGAAGAGCATTAAACAGCATTTTACCTAAAGTTTTGGTGATGAGGGAGACTGACAGGCTGTGAGACACATTTCTATCTGATATGGAAATCTTAAATGCTTTTTCTAGTTCTGTTTAGGAAGTTTCCTCTGACAGGACCTTCCAGGGCAGAGCATGGTGCACACATTAAATTCTGCTTTTGCTGAGTCTCCCCAAGTGGCTGTGGGTTCAGGACCATGGGTAGGATGGACCCTCCTCTGCAGCTGTGAAATTTCCTGCTCGGAAGCAGAGCTTATGCCAGAACCATTCTCTATCTCATGCAAGGACCGATCTCCACTTGCCATTGGTGCCACAGCCTTGAGTGGATGAAATGCCCTGTGGAAAAGCCCCTTCACAGATGAGCTACAGCCAAAGCAGCAATGAGGAGATGAGCCAAGGGCCTAAGGCACCACAGTGGCACCTTTGGTGACAAAGAACATCTCGGACATTGTTGTGCCACATCCACACATCCATGGGAGACACCCACTGCCCACTGCCCACTGCCCTCACCCAGCCGTGTCATGTCACTGTCACCCAGCATGAACTCCTGAGGCAAGATATTCCTGGCTTTGTGGATGTGTCTGGCTCAAGACACCTCTTCACTGCTAGAATTCTGTCAGTGAGCCTCTGAGCTAAGTAAGGTTTATATTCCTTTGTAGGTTTCAAAAGGCAAGTGAAAGTGGTTTCCTACCACCCTCCATTTTTGCTGCCAGCACTAGCCTGTAATAATTACTGGGCAAGATCCTCAGCTGGGTCTATGAGGAGATGGAAACAGGGCACCTGAGGCAGGATTCCTGTGGGAAGGAGCAGGGCAGATGTCTCAGCTCGAAAAGCCACATGTGTATCTGCATGGTGCATCTCCCAGAGGTGACACAGTGTGGGCACTGTCCCAGCTGCTGGCACCAGGGACACCTCCAGAGACCGTGCATGGCTAGGATGAACAGGCCATGGGCACTTCTCAGTCACTGCAGAATGCTCCTGACAGCAACACTGCCTTGTTGGGATTCTCCTCTCCCAGCCTGCCCCAAAGCTCAACCTGGTAAGAGGGTGGAGCCAGGTTGGGTATCAGACTCTTCTCCCAGACAAGTAACAGGACAAGAGAAAACAGCTCCCTTGTATGCAGGGAGGTTCAGGTTGGACATAAGTAAGAATTTCTTCATGTCAGGCATTGAAAGGGGCTGCCCAGGGAAGTGGTTGAAGTTCCCATCCCTGGAGGTGTCCAAGAAATGGCACTCAGTGCTCTGGGCTGGATGACAAGGTGGGGATTGGTCACAGGTCAGACTTGATGCTCTTCAAGGTCTTTTCCAACCTCAGAGATTCTGTGACTGTGATTAATACTGTGTGAATGTCTTTATTGCTGTAAGAAAGGCTCTTCCCAGTTTACCTCAACTCTCCAGCTTTACCAGCTGAACAGAAGTCACTCTTACCCCAAGATCATTCCAGTGTACTCACAGAGACAGCAGCAGAAATGACAAGACACTATCACAGGCACAGGAAATGCTGTCAGGAGGCTGAAACACAGCAACAGCGGAGCTGGAAAGTGCTGTGGGACACTGCTAGAAGGACATGGGAGTATGAGGAGGGACGGGGCAGGGAGATGAAGTGGATTTTAGCCATGAAGAAGATGGAATTAGCTGGTTGGAAAAGGAAAAGAACAGTAGAGTGTTTCAAGAGGCCCAAGGAAAAATTGCCACTTCCATGACCCCTAGGCATGAAGCTCAGCCATCAGGATATTGGGTTTTTAATTTACCTGCATAAAGTTTCAAAAGCTGTTGTAACAGCAAACACACCTTACCCACATGTGAGTCACAGACAAACACATTCACTGATAACAGGTGCATTATTCTTAGAGAGACTCAGGTCCTACCTCAACATGCGAACAGCTCAGACAAGTCCTCTGGAGGAGTGGCCAGAGATGGGAGAGGAGACAAAGGATCTACAAGGTGCCAGTGCAATACTCCCATGCTTGTGCCCTTACTCGTGCTCATGAGCTTCACTACCTTTGGCCCGAGTCAAGGGTCAGCAGGGCCTGAGGGTTTGATACAACAAATCAGTTCCTAATCAAGAAATTACTGTTTTCCTGTCCTTTTCAGTACCAAGCTGGTGAACAACAAAGGACAGTGCTGAACCCAAAAGGGATGTTTATTTGATCATCACATGTACAGGATTAGATAATTTAGGTGAAGTCTGGATCTTTTGTTGCTCTCTGCAACTCCCTGAAAAGACTTCAGAGCCAGGTGGGGGTCAGGCTCTGCTCCCAGGGAACAAGGGACAGAACAAGAGGAAATGGCCTCAAACTGTTCCAGGGAAAGGTCAGGTTGAATACCAGGAGGAATTTCTTCCTGGAAAGGGTGGTCAGGCCTTGGAAGGGGCTTCCCAGGGAGATTTGGAGTCCCCATCCCTGGAGGTGTCCAAAGAAGGCCTGGACGTGGCACTCAGTGCTCTGGGCTGGTGGCAAGGTGGGGATTGGGCACAGGCTAGATTTGATGGTCGTGGAGGGCTTTACCAACCTAAATTATTCCCATGGGGCTGGAGAAACCTCTCAAACGCCCCTCAGTGGCAGCTCTGCTGAAGTTTGCTCTCCTGCAGACAGAGAAGTCCCACAAGAAAGAAGCAAGTGTCACTTCTGCTGATACAGCCACCATAAGGATTGTACGGACTGGCAAGGAAACCTCTGGCAAAGTTCCGTAACAATGTCTGGTTAAACTGTCTCTATCCATTCCACACATCTATGTTGGAGTATCAAAGGCAAAGGGAGTCTGGTCAGCCCTGACTCACAGCAGTCAATGAAAGTACAGGCAAGGGAGAACAGCTCATGCTCCTCTGCCTCAAGCACTCTGCAGGCAGTCTGGATCCCAAATCCCATGGAGAGCACCAAGCCTAGGCTGACCTGCTCATCTCACACACCTTGGAGGGCCCAGCCTGTCCTCACTCTGGAGCCATCTCCATCCTTGAAGACCCTCTTTGACACGACCCTCTGTATTGTGCTGGCAGTGGCTGGGAGGTTAAAGCTGCCTCACAGAACTCACACAGGTCTTGTCCCTCTGCACCCCTCAAAGCACTGGCAAAGCCCAAGCTGCGCTGGCAGCTCTTTCACCTCTCCAAGCACAGAGGTCCCTTGGGATCAGCTCAGGGGTGACACAAACACATGAGGATGCCCACAACTGGTCCATGAAACACCTGAGACCGCTCTGACCCTGAAAGCAGCTTTGCAGTGATGGGCCACATACAGAGACTCACCTGAGGCCAGAACACTTATTGCAGCCACTGGGTACTTTTCCACCAATCACCTCAATGCCAGAAAGAGCATTCTTGATCTTCTAGAAAGAAGAAAGCAGATCTAGAAGAGCAAAGACTGACAAGAAAATTCCTTTTGGGGCAAATTAAGCAACAACTACTTCTGAAGCATCACACATCTCCAGGTGGACTAAACTATTCCTGAAAAGATACCAAAGGGCTCTCCAGAGGTTGATGTGGACTGGGAAATTCTCTAAAACTCTCCTGAAGATGAAGCTCGGCAGCATTGTTGCCTGCAAATGTCAGGACTCTGGTGTGGCCCTGTATCAGCACTGTGGCCATTTCTGGAGAAACCAGGAATAGTCCAGGGGAACTTTATCTGTTCATGGATGAAATGTTTGTTAGGATTGTACATGGAGCTGTTCTCACCAGGGAAACGCCGCAGGCAGGAGATGGGCTTGGAATGGAGGAGTCACCCCAGGAAAAAGCTGCTGGCAGGGGATCGTTTTGGGGTGGAGCAGCCAGCCCTGCTGAACCTTCCCGGCTGGCGCCGGGGGAGCATTGCCTGAGCCCTGCCCCCTCCATCTTGCTGGGCTCCACAGCCGAGCCAGGTGCAGAACAAAAGGAAAGTAATGATTTAGTTATTGCTGCAGCGCCGAGGGTTTGAAGGTCAGGCGCTCAGCACAGCACCCGCTGTATGGCCAAGCCATGCTGCAGGCCTTCAGCCAGAGCTGCTCCGCAGGGGCCTGCGCTGCGCGGCTCCAGCTCCTGCGCGGGCACATGAAAGGCTTCTCTCGAATGTAATAACTGACGGCCTCTTCAGTGCCGTTTGAACTGTTTACAGACTGAGTTAACGATTACAGGCAATGTGTACCTTGGCTGCTGACCAAAATTCTTACCCGCCCGTCAGATATTATCAAAGAGCCCTTCACTGCTGGCCTGGAGTCCTTCCAAAGCACAGCGCTGAAATGCTGGCGTAGAGGAGGGGCCTTGGGTGCTCCATCGTGAAACCCAAGACAGACACAGATCTGCACTGGAGAGGTGTCCTGGGAGCCAAGTCATGTAGAGACACAAGAAGGCCTGAGGGCTCCCTGAAGCCCCCACCCTGTGCCCAGAGCCTCATGCGGGTGGACCCTTCCCTATAGGACATCGGCCATGGCTTTGCTGTGCTGCCTTCCCGGTCTTCATAGAGGACACTACACAACCCATGAGCTCTGGCTGTCCAGGTCTCCCTCCCTGCATGAGGTCACTGTCATCCACACCTGGTTCTTTACACATAGCCTAGGTGGTTGTGTTAATGCTGGTGGTTACACAGCTTACAGCTCCTCCTGCCAAAAGCATTTTCAATACCCTCATGCTAAGAGTGAGGACAAGAACAAACCAAGTGGTGGGAGATTAGATAAAATCACTTCCATTGTTATCTGTAGCTGGAGAAATGCAGGTGTAGGTATAAGGTCTGGCTAGACTTGGGCTTGAAAACAAGCCCCAGCTCTCTGGGGAAAATTGCACCAGGTCTGGAAATCCCGTTGAAATGAAGGGATGAAATAAAGCACTAGCAAGCTGCTCTAATTACAGCTGAATAACACAGAGCCACATTCAAACACCACTGAGGCTGCAGAGCAAACTCTGCTTCCAAGCAGGAAATTCCACAGCTGCAGAGGAGGGTCCATCCGACCCACGGTCCTGAACCCACAGCCACTTGGGGAGACTCAGCAAAAGCAGAATTTAATGTGTGCACCATGCTCTGCCCTGGAAGGTCCTGTCAGAGGAAATTTCCTAAACAGAACTAGAAAAAGCATTTAAGATTTCCATATCAGATAGAAATGTGTCTCACAGCCCATCAGTCTCCCTCACCACCAAAACTTTAGGCTGTGAAATGCTATTTAATGCTCTTCATGTGCAGGCTGTGCCATCAAGGCTTCAAGGTACCACCAAACCAGTGTTAAAGAAGTGCTGCTTCAGTCCATCCCAGAGTTCCAAACTCCCATCTACACTCCCAGCAGGAACTGATGCATCCCATGCCTACCAAGAGCCTGCACAGTACTGGTTTGCCATCATCCCAAAGCTCTTGGTACAAAATGCCAGGTGATAAAACTATGAAACTATAAATAAAATTTTGCTCCTGTATTTCTAAAACAAGCTATTTTGTCCTGCACAAAAAAAAAAAAAAAAAAAAAAAAAAAAAAAAAAAAAAAAGAAAAAAAGGACAAAGATTAAACAGCTAAAGAAATAAAATATTTGCTTTAAATCTCACTCTGCACTGGCTTCCTGCTGTTTTATTGCTCAGATATAGTTTTCTGTAGTACAAATGAGCAAGTGGCTGGACTAACATGAGTCTCTCTTGTTGGGCATTGTTGTATTCACAGAGGACAGAAATGTAGATGAAAATACATTTGCTGTGATTTGATTCAATGAAACTCGCTGGTACAGTGCAGTACACAACAGAAATTGGTTCCTCCTACACTTACTTGCTAAGACATGAGTTCAGGCCCTCTGGGATCTGCAATTCCCTGGCTGCTATGATGACATCACTGACATCTAAGGAGCTGCAGGAATGCCAAGAATGCAGCTCCACGCTCCTGGGGATGCTGAGCTCATCAGCTACTGCAGGAGGCACCAAAGATGGGGTTCCTGGGTCGCACTCCTGCCTCACTTCCAACCTACACTCACTGCTCTTCTTGAGGCCACAACACCTGGGCTGCACCTGGGGTGCACCAGTTTAAACAGCAAAAGTGAAATTGCTTGAAAATTTCTCTCACTGACATCTTCAGATGCAAAATTTCTCCGACTGACATCTTCAGATGTTGAACAGAAACAAGAATTTCAGCACAGGCCCAAGAGGTCAGACCCAAAATTGGCATAACCCTGTGACCTGGGAAAGAACTGATGACCAGGAAGTTCCACCTGAATATGAGGCAGAACTTCTTCCAGGGGCAGTGCCCAAGCCCTGAAAAGGCTGCTCAGGGAGGGGGTGGAGCTATTCCAGACCTATCTGGACACAATCCTGTGCCCTATGCTCTGGGATGACCTTGCTGAGCAGGGAGGTGGGACCAGGTAACCACTGTGGCCCCTTCCAGCCTGACCATTCTGTGATTCTGGGAATCTGTGACCCAACTATCACAAGCCAGCAAAGACCACTCAAAGAGCAGTTTTTCACTTGGTGTTCCACTTGGGATACCTTCCCAGCATTACTGTGGTTACCGATCTGGGAGCTGTACCCAGAGCCAGCTCGTGAACAGCCTGAAGGATTTCACAAACACACCTTTTCCATTTTAGTCCGTTTATACTTGTTCCACAACATTCCCTGAAATTGATCTCAACAAATGATTTCAGAGAAGTCAATAAAATACCCTTGCTTTGACTGAAGATAATTTTGCAGGAAACTTCCAAGAGTGAACTATGTTACCATTGTTGCTGCATCCTGGGGGACTCCAGCCACCGAAGATCATAGAATCCCAGAATGGTTTGGGTTGGAAAGGACCTTGGGAGACTGTCTCATTCCACCCCTTGCCATGGGCAGGGACACCAGGTGGCTCCATGGTGTCACAGGTGTTCAAAGAGCTGAGCTGGCACACTAAAAGGAGCTTGAAGCAAGTAAGCATGAAATTCTTCCCTTAGTTTCAGCCTGTTGGGAGCCTGATGGAGACTCCAGCATTCACCAAATGGCAGTCTCCATGTGGAGGTTCTTAGGGACACAGATGACAGAGGTCTTGCCCCATGACTCAGGAGACTGAGGCCAAAAATGTGGAGAAATTTCCATTTTCAGGCATCTCTGCTGCTGCGTCCAGAGCAGCACAGAGTAGTGAACATCCAGGATGAAGGACAAACAGGGCAGGAAGTGAAATAACGTCCCTGCTCAACAGAGTGAGATCCAGTGGATGCTCTACCCACTGTCTTCATTCAAGGGTCCCAATAATTTGACCAAACATTCCTTTGAAAGGACAGAGCTCTATCAGCTGTTTTACTCTAAGCAATGGGAAGGGAGCCACTCACAGCCCATTTGTTTGGGGCAGTGAAAGGAGGTGAGTTGTGACATCACCTCCACTGGAGCATCCAGCCCTTGCCATCCTGGATCTCTGTGAGAGGGGACAGAGGAGGGTGAGTGCTGGGATAATGAGGACATCTGGAGCCATAGTAGTAGAGACTAAAACAAGATCAGAAAGGAGAAAATCCTCCTGGTTACTGGAAGGAGGTCTCCTGCTCTCATCCCTGGTTCCTGCAGAGGAGGAGACATGACTGATGGAGTGTCCATTGGCACCTGCCAATTCTGCATTTTTCTGTTTTTTCTTAACAATGACACTGGCCCCTGCCAGACAAAGACCACTGGGAGAGTCAAGCACTGCCTGAAGCTTCTGCTTTGGCTGCCCAGCACTGAAACTGTACTTTGTTCTGTAAAACAAGCCGTGAACACATTGAATTCACTCATGCAGACTCTGGTTCCTGGGCTTCACTGCCTTTTCTCCTGGTTCTGCAGGGTGGAAGTGGTTGTAGCAATCACAGATTCTCCCTCTCTATCTGCTGCTTTTCATCTTGGGGTGCTCCCGCTCCCAAGGCAGGATGGCTGAAGCAGGTTTATTGCAGAGCCATCCATGCTGGAAGCACAGGAAAGAGCTTTTCAGTGTGGTACCCCACTCCTCTAAGCCGTAAAACCTCCAGTCTTGCCCTGATGGCCTGGGAACATGGCAGGTGCCCATCTCCCAGGGAAGCAGAGAGCTTGTTGTGCTGAATCCCATGTCCCGAGCCACACCATGTCCACGCAACACGGATTTGCAGCTCTTTGCAGAGAGGACACTCTGTACCAGCTGTGCCTTGCTGGCACCACGTGGAACCTGCTGGTGTCTCCTCATGATTCTGCAAACTCTGAAAGGGACAATCCTTCGTTACAGCTCAGTTGATTTCTCCCCTGATCCAATGCAGTTGCTTTTCCCACCAATATTCCCTAAAGTCACACTGAACAATGTGTATTTACACTGCTCAGTACACTAAGCCCTTGGTTCCCTTATGCAACTGGCATCCCTGTCACGAGGGAAGGACAAAAAGCCATTGAAGCCAAAACCTTAAGAGCCTGCCTGAATGGTTTCTGTGGTATTCAGAATCAGTGCAGCACTTGAAAACACAGGGATAAATCATTAACAAGTCATTATTGTTCACAGGTACTTTTGGCAGGAAACTACTGAGGTCAACTTGGACAAACTGCTGTGGGGTAGTGGGGGTGGCACTTTTCCTGCAGGAGCATTCAAATCTTCCTCTGATACCAAGAAATAGGCTGGAAATTACCTCCCTTGCTGACTCAAATTGAAATGGAGAGCAGCACAGCCCCTCCTTCCCACTCTTCTTGGCCTGAGCTCCCTCCCATCTCTGTGATCAATCCCTTACATCCACTCTCCGACAGTGCTATTCATCACAGCTCCCCTCACAGAGTGGGCAGCCTGACAGCCCAAACACCACTCCTCATGTACCAATCCAGAACCTCCCAGCTGCCATCAATCATTTCTGCTACTGGGAGCTGGGGAATCCCCAAACACTGCTGCTTTTCCCAGACATCTGTCCAGGGGTGGCTATATCTCATGCTTTGGAAACCTGCAAAGATGCTGCTTCTGTACAACTTTTATCAAATTCCCTCATCCCCAGCCAAACTCACCAGCCTGGTGGGCAATGGGGCAGATGAATCCACGTGCCATCTGCTCCCCAGGCCATCAGCACTGGCAGCAGACAAAACGCTGAGAGCCCTCTCCATGGTTAATATCCTGGAGGCTAATCCATCTCACAGCTTCCAGTGCTGTCAGACACTTCATCTTCCATGGAAAACTATTAACTCTTGTTGTCATCCCGTTTCCTGCTCAGTGGCCAGCTGGCCATTGACCTCACTGCTATTTAGTTGGTGTAAATCAAGTGCCACAGGACACTTCCAGAGCACCATGATGTGGCAATTCCTCTGAATATGGGGATGTGGTTGTTTAGAATTAAGTAACCAAACAATTTGGATACTAATAGCTTAAAGGCTGTGGTGTGTTGGTCAGTGAGCTCCTGCCTGGGGGATATAGCACTAACATGGGGCTCCTTTAAAAGCCCTAAAAAATCTTCCAGAAGATGCCATGGATTCAGCTCAGCTGCTCAGGCAGTTTCGTGCCCAGTCAGCTTGGGCTGGTTTGGTGGTGATTTTTTTTTACTAACAAAAAAACACTTTCAATTTTGACATTCAAAAATTGCCTATCATAAGCACAAAAAAATTTATTTCTAAATTCACTAGCTTCTGGACATATTCATGGGAGCCAAGAAAACCAGTCAGGTAACCAAGTCCAGCTCCTGAGGCAGCCCATGTTTCCATCTTTCTCTAAAAAATATTGACTCCACAACTGCAGACCCAGGCAGGGACACTTATACTGCAAAGGGACACAAAAGCTGCTTTCCAAAAGCCTAAGGCATGGTCAGATAATTTAAAACAGTTTTTCTGCCCCGCCTGACCTGAGAAGGTTCACAATAGGGATGCAATCAAGTAGGGTTTAACAGGACTGGTATTCCCTGGAATGATAAAAAACAGTGTTCAAATAAAATCCTTCTGAGTTTGACATGGTCATATTGGCTGAGGTACCATCTGAGCTACAATCAACATTTCAAACACCTTCATGTCATGGAGCACCCAAGAGACTTTAAATCCAGCCAGAAAAGCTGCAGGAGTAGAAGTCTTCTCAGCCTACCATGGCACACACAGGGGATCCCCCAGTGCTATCTTTCCACGGATTATTCCTTTGCTTTGCATTTTGTCCAATTGCTCCCACTCACAGAGATGTACCCAAAAGTTTCACTGGCTCTGGAGTGTCCCCAAAATTCTTCCACCCCATCCCAGTTGGGCTGTGCCACTGTCTGCTGTCCTCTGCTTCCACAACCTCCAGCCTCCATTTCCCTGGTCCTTTAAAACGCCTTTCATTGCCCAGAACTGGGGATGAACATCTAGTTGATTATAAAAAAATTTCTTTTGTTGATAGAAAATTCTTTGCAGGGTGTGAACAGCAGAAGAAAGAAAGGACTCTTATGAACTTTGAGCTGGCTGGAAACCCCCGGAGGGCAAGAATCCGATCCCTCCTTTGAGGAGCACAGACCTGTCTGTACAGGCTGCGGGAGCAGGAGAGCTCTGTTAGTGCAGCTCCAAGAACACTCACCAGCCCCTACCTTGCCTTGCTCAGGACCAGCCTCGAGCTCATGCATGGGAAATGGCTCCACTCCTCCCATTTGCACCCCTGCACCTTGTCCTCCTCACCCCACTAATCCCCTCCTCCAGAGCCAAAGCTCTGCCCCATCACCTCCCTATCCACCTATTCCACGCGCCCTTCAGCAGCTCCATCATCCATCCAAACCCAAATCCTTCTCTCCTGCTGCTCAGAACCACCCTGTACATCTTTCATAGCTGCTCAGGAGGAAGAACTCCTCCATGCAACAAACCCAGATCCAGGCAGGAACACCCATCACCTATTATTTAATATTTACCAATACCCCACCTGATCCTCTGCCCTGGATTCAGCCATTCTGCAGATGCCATAGCAACACTTTTAAAAAGACATCCTGAGGATGGACAGGACATGTTCCTTAGGAGCAAGGAATCTGCCTATCAACATTGAGCTTGAGAAGCCATGTCCACAGGTTTCATGTTTTCCAGCCCTAGGAAGAAACATCATTCCTTGGGCAGCCAGTCCTGCTCTGGATCAGCCCCATCTGCTTCCCAAGAGGACCAAAGTCCTTCAAAATCCTTTAGATTCAGTAAAACAACAAATACAGAGAAAAAAGCCCAAAGCACCATCAATGCAGAATGGTTTGAAATCCCCCTGACAGTCTCTGCATCCTAGTACATGAAATACCACAGGCTTACCAGCATCTCCAGACTCAGCCGTGCCATCCTGAGGAGTCCAACTGAGGCAGATCCATTCTAGCACCATTTGTGTGCCACATCCAGGAAAACCCATGGGTGTGCTGGTAATCCCGATGTTTCCTTTCTCCCTCTGCTCCCATACCACACAGCCTCTCATGCAGTGCTTCCACTACTGATATTTATATAAAATATACAAAGGGCTTCTCCCAGTGCTCAGTGCCAGCATCTGAACAGGGAGGAGGCAAAGTCAGTGGACCTGGGGAAGGGAGGAAGGAGGTGAAACTCCCCATTCCTGGACCTCAGCATTGCCAATGAATGTGTGCTGCCCTTCCCTTTATCCCACAGATTCCTGGAGTGGGTCAGGCCTGAAGGAACCTGAGGCCTGAGGGTCACTGGTGCCACCTCCCTGCTCAGGCAGGGCCATCCCAGAGCACAGGGCACAGGATTGTGTCCAGAGGGCTCTGGAATGTCCCCGCTGAGGAGACTCCAGCCCCTCCCTGGGCAGCCTGTTGAGGGCTGGGCCCTGCCCAGGGCAGAAGTTGTGCCTCCTGGGCAGGGGAAGTGCTGGGCTCAGTCCCTGCCCGTGGCTCTGGTGCCACTTCTGGGCCCCTGGAGCAGAGCCTGGGCCCTGCTCAGAGCCCTCCCTGTAGATATTTGAGGAGTTTCAACTGGAGCCCGGAACAGAGAGTTACTAACAAAAGAGCAAGAACATTTTGGGAAGCTTCCCTGGAGCAGTGTGAGATCTCAGTCCCTGAAATCAGAGACTAAGACTTCAGGAAATGCTTGAGAACGGGCCCAGGTGGATCCCAGAACATACACTTTCCTTCAAAAGAGAAAGAGCCCCTTGGGTACCTTCCTGGGAGGAGCATGGGGCTGCTACCTGGGATCTCAGCTCCCAAGAGGAGATGTGAAAAGACTCCTGGAGATTCCTGGTGCATCCTGGAAGATGAGGTTTCCATGAAAGGAGAAAAATCATTTCAGATTACTTCCTAGGAGGAGTCTGGGATTGCTACCCAGAATATCCAGTACCTAAATTAGAGATGAAAAGACTCTGGGAGATGGCCCCTGGAATATCAGCTGCCTGGAGGAGATATGGAAAGACTCCAGGAGATGCCTGGGAGGTGTATCAGGTAAATCCCGGAAGACGCAGATTCCACAAAAAGAGAAAAATCATCTCGGTCACCTTCTCTTGAGCAGTCTAGGGTTGCTACCTGGAATTTCATATCCTGAAATGAAGAGATCAGGACTGCAGGAATGCTACCACCTTGTCATTTTTGAATTACAGCAGTAACATCATCCTTAACAAGGCTGGGCAAGAATTTCCACAGTGCTGTCTGGCTGATTCTGGTGGCAGCCCCTGGCTGGAGGCTATGCTTATCCCAGTGCCCTCCAGCCCACCCAACCAGAACAGACAGCTCTAGGGGAGATTTCTCATTCTCAGCCTTATCTGCCATTCCCATCCTTTCTGGAAGAAGCACCTGTGCTTGTCCCAACTCCCCTGCCACAGTGAAGGATACCCTGGAATCAGTGCAGCTTCCAGCTACCCAGGGTCCTGCTCCAAACCCAGGATTGGGGAGGACACCAGGATGTCCATCCTCCTCTTCCCACTGCACCGTGGCAGAAGAAACTCCTGCTTGATTCTCGCACTCCTGACTTTGCTCTAAAGGTCACCTGGCCCCTCCACTGCTACTCACACCCTCCCTAGGCTATCAGGACATGAGGGGTCTGGCAGTGAATAGAAGGGAAAGCCTGCTCAGGGGAGCTCAGCTAAAGTCTGATTAGGACTGTGACAGGAGCTGAGAAGAAAGCGAAGGGTGTGGAAAACTAGGGAGGAGAAGGATTGTTTCAGAGGAGAATAGGTCCAGAGCTCAGGGCAATTTCATTAGATGAATATTAAGTAAATGAGTCAGAGCTTGTGATGCCTGAGGCTCGGGAAAGCTGTTGCTGGAGTGAAGGATGGTGAGGGAAGACGAGGATTGTGGCATGCTGTCTGTGAGTGAGATCCAACCAGGACACAACAAGAGGAAACTTGTTGCCTGCTCAGACTTTGATGAACATTTGCAGAGATCAAGCACTGCAGATGTTCCATCGCTGCCTCTGTCTGTGCCCAGTTCCAGCTCTGGGCCAGGCACTCCAGGGAGCCTTTCCCAACCCACTGCGCTTCCCAAGTCACCGGAGCTCCCAGAGTACCCCGCTCCAGGATGATCACCATACTGATCCCTCAGGTCCCTAAAATCATTTTGCAAGTCAGGTTTTACTATTTGTAGCTGGTATCTGGGGTTAAAATTTGTCTCTTAATTCCTGCACCTAAAATCCTGAATATTACACTGATACCACATGCAAGAATGCTCTGGGTATCAATAATCCCTGCAAGTGTTCCAGGCCAGGCTGGACGGGGCTTGGAGCAACCTGGGGAGTGGAAGATGTCCCTGCCCATGGCGGGGGTTGGAACTGGATGATCTTTAAGATCCCTCCCAAACCAAACCTTTCTGTTTTGACAAATAAATGTATATCATGTATGTGTAAATGTATATGTACATATGTGTGTCTATATATATCTATATGTGTACATATATACAGATATACATCCGTATGTATAAATATATATAAATATTTATCTGTAGTGCAAACACAAAACCCAAGCCTGAAGTTAAGATGGGTAAACCAAATTGCCTGCTTTCAAATCACAAAGTTAATTTCATAAGCACTTTGGAAATTAAAGGTAAAGAAGTTGATTCAGGTGTTGTTGTAATAACAGAGATACAGGATTAATACAGTAGGCTGCACTAAAATATATTTAATTGCATTAAACAGTTTCAAAGATCTATAGGTTGAAATTCCATGCCAGTACAGAAAAAAAATACCAAAGCTACCAACTGATGACCTCTCCATGGTGAAGCCAGAGACCAGGAAAGGCAAAAGCAAGTGAGACAGGTTATAAAAGTAGAAAAGCACAGTATAAACCACAGAATCCCAGAATCACTGAGGTTGGAAAAGATCTTCAGGACCATTGAGTCCAAGCTGTGCTCGATCCCCACCTTGTTCCCAGCCCAGAGTACCTGAGTGCCATGTCCAGGCCTTCCTTGGACACCTCCAGGGATGGGGACTTCAAACCTCTCTGGGCAACCCATAATTAATGGATGAGTTCAATCATGGCCATACGAGCAGGGCAAATGCTGTACTGAAGTCTGATCAAAAGACAGATTTTGGTATTTTTATCAACTTCTTTATGGAAAAGTTTGGAACAACCTCCAAAATAGGTGCAATCCTGAACAGTGCACAGAGGGGTTGGTTGGAGACAGATTATTTCTCTAATAGTGCCTATTATATATTCAATTTCCCCTATTTGTAGGAAAGAAAAACAAACAAACAAACAAACAAATCACTTTCAAACCATTAAAAGTCTAAGAATAAGAAAAATATTTGGAAAAACATTTTAGAAAGCGAATGAAAAGGCAAAATGTTTTTGGGTTATACAGAAAATATTGAAAGATTTCTTGCTGGAGACTTGGAGTAAATTTACACCATAGAGCTCAAAACCCAAGAGTAAATAATAAATGAAGGAAGACCAGAAAGAAAAGGAAGCCTTTGAAAAGTGGAACTTGAATCCAAAGGATGAGAACAGCAAATACAGTAATTCTGGCAAGTTAAGGAGACTGGTCAAAAGAGAAAAACGTGCCAGAGGCTCCTATACAAACCATAAAGCCTTTTTCAACACACTAGAAGCAGGATGTCTATTAGTAAGTCTCTGTGGCCAACAAATAACTCAGGGAATGAAAGATGCACTCAAAATATATGTGCAAAAAAAGCTACATGAATTGTTTGCATGATGGGGCACCATGGAGGAAGTCAGGAAGTTCCCATGCAGAGCATTTCAGCATGGTCATAAATTACTTTGGAAACAGTAAATTAATGAGGTGACAAAAATTGCAGATTAAATAGCATTTTTTTGAGTTA
Organism: Cettia cetti; assembly: GCA_013401135.1. Classification (NCBI taxonomy): domain Eukaryota; kingdom Metazoa; phylum Chordata; class Aves; order Passeriformes; family Sylviidae; genus Cettia; species Cettia cetti. The sequence continues at coordinate 128,816 of VZUI01073988.1, forward strand.
TTCACATCTTGAAATCCAAATTATCCAATCTCAGACTGATTGGGAAGACTTGTATGATGGATCTCAGGCTACCCAGTGGATGGTTTATTGAGAAACACAATACCAAGAGCTCCCACCTCCTCCCATGCTCCTGGCCACACATTTCCCACCACTCACTCTGTCCTTGATTCCTCCATGAGCTCATTCAGCTCAATAAAATATCAGAAAATGAACCCAGCAAGTAAAATTGACCATTTGCTGCAGTTGTAATGAGTTGGACAGGTTTGAGAAAGGGTCTAGCAAGGCCTGGGGTCACAGCAAGTGAGGGATGAGTTATGGCACAGAAAGTAGGAAAGGGGAAAGCACCAGTTAGGGAAAAAGAAGAGCAAGTCCTCTTCAGCAAGGAGTTGGGATCAGCCCTGTGTGTAACTGCTGCTGAAATGGCTCTGTGCATGGAGAAGGGAAATTCAGTACCAGTGAGGACAAAGGATGTGCCTGGGAACAATCATTTGAGAGGTAAAGACAAGGATATAGACTTTTAAATAGCTCATTAAACTCAGGGGAAATCTTGGAATCATTCTGGAACACTTTCTGAAAGCATGACACTGTTGGTGGGCACTGTATATATTTATATTCCTGCCCAACCCAATAAAGAAGATAAAGTTAGGAAATTACGGGAAAAAAAAGACTGAGAATGCTGTCCGTGGCACGCTTACAGCCCAACAGTCCATTTGGTAATGGTGACACTGTCTTAACATGGGAAAATATGAAAAAGGCCACAGGTAGCAAAAGAGGACAGGTAGCAAAAAGGTGGGAAATACGTGTGTAAGAGGAGTCCAGGATGGTCCACCCAGAAGAGGATGATGCCTTGTAAAGTTGTGAATATTGGAAATTATGCAGAAACAGATTAATTATTCACTATTCTTCATAATGCAAAGAGGAAGGTGTCACCTCAAACCACTTCCAAGGAAAAGCTGCAAAGTAAGAAGAATTCTTCTCACAGTCTCAGAGTGACACTCCCTGATTACAGATGATGTGAAGATATATAAAAGATCCAGATAACCATGGGGCAAGATCCATTCCAGCTAAAATCCAAGTATCTGTCATTTCCAGCCGGGATGTCCCCAAAGGTCCTGATGCTGGGATTTTGGGAGCTTGGACCCACCTTGATCTTTTTCTTCTACTGGGCTTTCTCTCCTGACTCTAAGCACCTGTTGTGTTCGCTGTGTGCATGTGTAGCCCACACCTGCTGAGCTGCTTTGCCCCATCTCCCTTTTGAGACAACGCTAGAATCCCCAGGCTCTTGTGTGGTTCCTCTGCCCTGTGACAAACACCCACACTTGTGTTCAAGCAGTCGACTCAAGAAGTCCCGGTCCTTTCCAGTGACTTTCCATCAAAGAGGTAAAACTCCTCTGCACAAAGAACAGCCTTTGGGAGAGATCAAGTTTAACAGCAGGGATAGGATTCCCTGAAGAAAAAAGCACCATCTATTGCAGATCTTATTTTTCACTTCTAGGTAAATGTTTTTCTTACTTTTAAGTAAAGACATCTTTGGCTTCATATTCTCCAATAAAAGAAAAAACCCTATTATTTTAAACCAGCAAAACAAGTCTCCTGTCTGTACAAAATTCCTGACCCTCAGGAGATGAGGATAGAACAACTTATGGAAGAAGGGACCTCAGAGCACTGCTGGGAGAGATTCAATGCTATCTATTCATGGAATCACAGAATCCAAGAATGGTTTGGGTTGGAGAGACCTTAAAGCTCATCCAGGTCCAAACCCCTGCCATGGGCAGGGACACCTTCCACTATCTCAGGCTGCTCCAAACCCCGTCCAGCCTGGCCTTGGACACTTCCAGTAAACCAGGGGCAGCCACAGCTTCTCTGGACATCTTGTGCCAGGGCCTCACCACTGTCACAGAACAATTGCTGCCCCATACCCTATCCAGCCCTGCCCTCTGCCACTGGGCCACCATTCCCCCTTGTCCTGTCACTCCAAGTCTTCATAAATAGTCTCTCTCCACCATCCTTGTCAGCTCCCTTCAGGTGCTGGAAGGCACAATTAGGTCACACTGGAGCCTTGTCTTCTCTTGGCTGAAATATTCCTATTGATTACCATTGGTTTATTATTGCTGGGAAAAAAAAGGCAGCAGAGCTGATACAGAATTAAACTCTTGGTTCAGGCTTTCATAACTCCTTTAAACCTGGCTTCAGGCTTTGATGTCAAGTAACTAAACTGATTAGGCAGTTTAGCAAGGCTAGGTTTATCATGGGTATCTCTGGGGGAGGCTCCCCAAGAGAGGCAGTGTGGTGACTTTCCTGCTGCCTTTGGACTGGCTTTGCTCAGCCTTGCTCATCTCCCTCTGCAGCACATCTGTGAGGCTCCTGGACACCTCAGGAGCATGAAGATGAGCACAACAATCTGTGTCTGCTTGGCTCCAGGCAGGATCACACTGATACAAACACAGACCCAACACTGTCCCACTAAGACCGAAACAATATAGCCAGGCAATAAGGAGAAAAAGAATTATCAACTTGACTTTTGTTCAGTTACCTGAATTTACAACCTTGACTTCTCATTTGAGCCTGAACTTCCAGTCAATTGCAGGTAAAAGTACATTGCATTCCCATGTTCCTGCAAGGCAGCTATCCCTCCACTTCACAAGGAGATTGCATCACAGTTATCCAGGACTTTTATCAAGCAAGATCATGAATGTGAGATCTGAGGATGCAGAACAGACCTGAACACTTTGTCAGATCCTTTTAAGAGAACACATCACATCTGGCTTCAAGAGACAGAGTTATTTCCTTATTTCTTTGATGTAGAACCTCAATTATGGTGTTTTTGTTACGAATCACTCTATGGTTTGAATCTTACATATACTCAAACCCATGCCTTTTTCTTTATTGCTCTGCAGCACATCTGAACAGTGGCAAACACTGAGTTAATAACAACTGGATTGAATTTTCAGAGGGCTAAATTATTTCAGTGAAAGAACTTTGGAAGCCTGAAAGAAGCTCAATTCCCACCTCAGTGGTTGACGATGTCAAATTTCCAGGCATCTGGTCAGCAGCTCTGTTTACAAGGGTTGTGTCTTCGGGGAGGGACTTGACAGAAATAAGTGCTTTTTTGTTGTTCCATTTGCTGCTCTGAGGAGTTTTTAATTAATTACCTGAGATGATAATATGATTAAGTGAGGGTTCTAGGCACAGGGTAAGTGGGCTGTGCACAGAGGTCTTGATACCTGAACAGAAGAGCACAGGAAATGGGTGATCAGAGAAGGCAATTACTGAAATGAAGGGAAAATACAGAGAGATGCTTATCTTGTTAAAATATGGTTGAAAACAAAGCAAAACAAACCAGTGAAACTCAGAGAAACCCCAAAGATCTCAGCTTACAGGTGCAGTCTGAGTGGAAATGGCAGATACATTTTCCCTGTAAACATATCTGAAAGACAGTTCAGTTCTCAAAGTTACTCTGAACTCTGGCAAAACATAACTGAATATCCAAATTTAAAGATGAAAAAGAAATTACTTTAAAAGTCAGAGTTCTCCCCCTCCACCAGTGCTCACTGGGTGATCACTGAACTGGGCTTTGCATAACAGAAAAAGTTCTACAAAAAAAATTAGATACACAGGATGTTTCAGTTCATTTTTTACCCCAAGATGTTTCATTTCTCAACTGGAGAGAGAAAAGGGAGTTTGGTAGAGATTTGCTTAATGAATAATTCAGCTAAACGTAACAATCAGGCTTCAAACATTTCTGTGGGCAAGACTCTACACACTGAAGTTTCCACAGGTGAAGAATAAATCAGAAATGCACTTGAGATGCTCATACATTGTTCTGTTCTCTTCACTCTACTCTAAGGAATTAGGTTTAATCATTTAATAACTACCTATTTAACTGGAAAAGTCAATCAAATGGAGGAACTTAGATTAGTTCATCTCACTGCAGATAACAAACACCAAATCTTGCTCCATCATAATTAATGTCAAAAACCAGGCTTGCCACCAGCTCTGATGCCTCTTTCACAAGAAATGCACATTTTAGTGTGACCAGACAGAGTCTCAGACACCAACATAATCCAAGAACAAAGAGCTCAGAAAATACAGAGGGTGAGGGACCTGTACTCATGAAAGCACTGATTCTGAAAATAACCAAAGGTCAATGAAAGGACAATATCATGATGAAATAACAAATTAACATAGACTGCCAGACTGATATCATGGTCAAAAGGTCAGATGTGAACCTCTGGGTACAATTCAGATGAGGAGATCGAAGATCACAGGAATTGCCAGACTGGATTAAAGGAAATCCGTAACAAACACCCGAACTATGCACTGGTTTGCATGGCCATGAGGAAGCCAAACCATCACTGACCTCTCCAGGCAAGGTGACCCCTCCATCAGGACATAGACATGATACAATTCAGTACTAAATTGTCCTTCAAATCTGTGCTAATATACACACATCCAAAAAAAAAAAAAATCTTCAAAGGTCTTAAGATTCAGCAGCTTTCAGCTGGGTGCTACAGGATTTTCCAGTGAGGCAAAGGAATACTCCCAAAACACCCACAGTTTTCCAGCCTACCTCCTGAAGCCCATGTTCACACAGATGCATAGTTGGAGTTTAGAAGGGATTAAAAATCTCTTGAAGTTCTCAACATGGTCAACAGAATTAAACAAATACAAGGAAGTTTGCCTTCATGGAAACATCGGCCTCACTCCCCGCATTCATCTTGTTTGCTCAAAGCTCTATGGCTACCCAAAAATACCACAAGTTTCATTCCACCTTTTTTCCCCCTCACTTCAGAAGCCAGGTCACAAGGGTCCCAGTCCTGCCGTGGAAGAAGGAAAATGAAGCATTAAGAAGCATTCTTTGGGATGCACACTTTCACATGTATGTGTTCAGAACAGGAAACAGGGACAGACTCCCCATTGTGGGCTGACAATTCATCCCAAAAACAAGACTCCAGTGAAAGCAGGGAGAGTAGTTCATGCGAATTTGTACATCTCCAAACTGCCCATTTACTATTCCTTTATCTCCTTTTCTCTTCTAAATGGCAATCCGCATACACATTCAGGAGGCAACTCCATGCAGTAATTCTCTCCCCAAATTAAGTGGATGGGGCATCTCAAGCACTTTAGACTAGTCTGCAAGCCAGTCTGCATAATTTGGTAGCATTCCTGAAGGCATCAGCAATGGTATAGTTTTATGGAACTCCACAGCCATGCGAACAACAGGAATGGAGCCATCCTCTGGAGAGGCCATTGAACAACTTTTGACCTTTGATGGAATTTACTGATGGCTGGAGGCACAACACTTGGGCAGTCTCACAACACCTCCTGATACAGTATGTTATGCAATTATCAGTATCACTGCACCTCCTTATCTCCCAGCTCATGGACATACAAATGGACAGAGGCCTCCTGTGGGGTTTGGTCCTGGGCAGACAGAAGGAGATGCTCCGCTTGACGTGTCTGAGGAAACAAAAGCTCTCTGTCTGTGAAGGTCTGGGGGTCACTGGGGGGGGAAAGAAAGCTATTTTCTGGCTCCAACAAACCTTAGGTATGACCTCAGGGAAACACATAAGAAACCTCATCTGGGAAGGGGAACCAAAGACCCTAGATGTCAAAAATTTAGCAGTGGGTCCGTCTCACCCTCTGGTAGAACTTTGTGCTGCCAGGAAGTCACATTTAGGCACGTAGAGCAACCAACAAGCTGCCACAGCCCTGTGGTGTCTGGATGGTGAGATTTTGCTTAAGATCTGTAGAAGTCAACACACTTTTACCAAAGCTTCCTACAGAATTTTGGGACCACAGAGTTAAAATTGAAAATCCCTCAGATGGACAGAGGTAGTTGCCCATGTCTGCATTGGTGTGATCTGTTCAACACAGCTGACCAGGCCCAGTGAACCACCCAGGATCACTGAAACACAGTAGGGATGAGAGGTCAAGAGAAGAGAACCAGCAAAATCTGGAGGGGAGAGTTCAGAGGAGGGACTGGAGCAAGTAGCTTGTCTTCTGTTCAAGTCAGGCTTGAGAGAACAGGCAAGATGCTCCAGTCCCTCTGGCTTTAACTTCTCCTCAGCCTGTCCCAGCCAGATGAAAGCCTGCAGAATCACCATCTTGTCTTATCTTGCACTCTGCTTTTTAGGAAGAAGGATTAGACAGATGTCATTTAATCCTTCAGGCTGCAAAATCAAGAACGTGGTACCAGGATTCCAAGGAACAGGCTGGCCTGTAGGCAACGGGGCCAGGACTTGTTGGCACGTGAAGAAGTGGATTTGGCAAAGCCCCTTGCTTCTGCAAGCTGCCCTTGAGACATTAGCCCACATTTCCCACTTGTGGCCTGTCAGCTAAACCATCTTTCTGTCTCTCGTACAGCCAGAATTCCCAGTGCTGGGCTCCATCAGGCACGCTGCATTCCCTGGCTCCATGGCTTGAGACAGAAACTTCAGGACCTCAAAATACCTTCTTTGACATTAGCTGAACAAGAAGACCTAAAAATGCAAATCATAGAAGCATGGAAGTGTTTAGGCTGGGAAAGACCTCTGGGATCATCAAGTCCAACCATTGCCCCAGCACTGCCAAGGACATCACTGCCCCAATGTCCTCAAGTGCCACATCCACAGGGCCGTAAAACCCCTCCAGCGATGGGGACTCCACCACTGCCCTGAGCAGCCTCTGCCAATGCCTGGCCAACATTTCAATAAAGAAATTCGCCCCAAAATCCAGTCTAAAATGGTATGGTTGGCAAGGGTTTGAAGCTATTTTTGACTTAACACCTCCCAGTCGGGCTAAGAATTTATGTTCCAGAAGTAGTTATCTGATTTCTTTATCTGATATCTCTAAAGGAAACATGTCCTTCTAAAACACACAAAGTACTTACTCAGGGCACATTTAGGGGCTTCATTAAATTAGCAGTGTAGTGTAATTCAGCTGACGGCCATAGGATTACAGCTGGGGTTTTTTTCCCAGTAATATGATGTCTCAGTCCTATTTGTTTCAAGATAAATGTTATGGGTGCAAATGATGATTTTAAGTATCTTTTCCAACTTAAATGATTCTATGATTCAACATCAACTAGTTTTCTGGGTGATGAAATATCTGATGTTTGCAGGTTACCTTGATTCATTCCCTAGGCAAGGAAAAGGGAATTTCCCAACAGACCTTCAAAAAATACATATTCTCTAATAAGTAGAGAAACTCTTATTTCAAATGCAAGAATTTATGACTGTTATTGAGTTACAGCTCTTATAAAGAGAAGATAACTGCTGAGAGCATGTGCTGTACCCAAACTCTCTGGAAGGTAGCAAAGATTCAGGTTCTGCTGCTTAAGATACACACACAGAATTATTATCCCATCAGTGGAACACAGTTGAGGGAACATGAATGATGAGAGTAACAAAGAATAAAAATGGTATGTTCAGCAAAGCTGTATAGGACTTGGAGCAACCTGGTCCAGTGGAAGCTGTCTCTGTCCATGGCAGGGAGTTGGAACAAGATGATATTTAAGGTGTCTTCTGACCCAGGTCATTCCATGATATGAAGGCCAAAATGCCAAGGCGTCAAATGCTGATTAAGAGCACCAGTTGAAAACCATGTGAGATTTTCAATATTTGAACCTAAGGAACCTTGCAGTGCTTTCTATGTGAACAAAGCGCTGAGCTCCATGTCAGAGATGGAGGGTGAAGGCGGTACTTGGGCAGTTTTTCCACCCAGACTTGCCCAAACAGAGCAGAGGGGGACTGGAAGGGCTGGTGCTGAGTGTGGTGGGGCTTGGGCTGGAAGGTTTCTGCAGGAGAGGTGAATGCACGGGTAGATTTGGACCAAAGGTCCATCCAGCCCAGCATCTTTGCATTGACAGTTGCCAACAGTGGATTACTGAAGGAGAAGTAAGAATAGGACAAGCCTGTAGGGCTTCTGTCCTGGGCATTCTGCAAGCCTCCAACTTTTTATAGAGTCCCTGAGGCAAAGCTGGGACCAGTTATTTCATAGTCATTGATGGAGCCTTCTTCCATTCATAAGTTGCAGTTGTTTTTGAACCTCTGTAAATTTTCAGCATCCACAGCAGTTCCTGCAGCAAGGGATTGTACATGTTAATTGTACAGTGAGTGAAGAGCACTTTCCTTTGAACCTGACTCTTTGTAGCCTCATGTGATGCCCCACTATTTTCATATGGAGAGAAACTAACAGTCAATCCCTATTCATGACGCTGTGGATCTTCTCCGTATCATCCTTCGGCTGCCTCTTTTCCAGCCAGAAGAGAGCTAGTCCAGTTTGTTGTTCTTATGCTTCCTTTTATCCTTGTGTTTTTCTCCAAACATTTTCTAATACAGCTACTGCTTTTTTATAGCTGTGGGGAGCAGAACTTTACAAAGGATTCAACATCTGGATGTACCTGGGATTTCCACAGGAGCTCAGAGAGATTCTCTGGCTTATTCTCTCATTTTCACTGCTAATGTTCCCTTTGTCTTCTGACAACCACCACATACCAAGCTGACATTTGCACAGACCAGTCTGCTAAAATCACAAGACACTGTTGTGGCAATGGGCAAATCAGAGCCCATCACCTGAATGTGATGAAATGACTGGTTCTCCATGTTCTCCTGAAGTATTTGGTCTCATAAGGTAGTGCAATGATTCACAGACGAACCTTGTCCTCATTACTTCTAACTAGATCATGTATTGGAAAGCTCTAGAACATTACCAAGCATTCCCATTTCCAGGTGCTCATCAACACTTGGGAGAGCTCAGCTACAGCACACACAGCTGTAGCCACTGGCTCCTTCCAAAGGGAAAGTCTGCCAGTTATTCCTTCCACTTGCTTCTTACCTTCCAATAATTATTTATCCAGAAGCCTCCTTCTTAATCCACATCTTAGTTTCTCTGGAAGTCTTTGCATTTGGGAAATTCAGCCAGACCTGCCCAACTGATGCCATTGTGGACTCCTTCACATCCCTCATAACATTCTGTGTTATAATTTCTGGGCTTTTGTGAATGAATTGGAGCTCAGAGAAAAACTGGAATCCCATCAGTCACCTTCCAGGGATTTTAAACAAGAGTTCATAGACAAGTTAATCATCTTCCCCAGTCCTTAGGTGAATATGACCTGATCCCAGTGACTGATAGTGGTAATTGTGTCTATCTCCATCACCATCTCATCTCCAGATATTTCAGCCTGAGACAAATGAAAGCACAAGGAGAATTGCATTCATTTTTCTGCTGGGAGTTTAACTGCCTGAAGCATGGCTTTTATACTTCAATTTCTTATAGATTGCACCAATTGCCAGATCAACTTTTTACTTGTTACAGAAGAGAATCTAGCATTACCATTTTCAAGTTATTTCTCTTCTCTTTTTACTGTCTTCATGTATTTTTAGGCTGTTCCTCTTTTTTCTAATTTTACAAAATTTCTTGCTTTTCCAGTATGCTTTTATATACTTTCTTACTCTTATGTTTAGGTACCCTGATATGCTTTTTCAAGTATTTCTCGAGAGGTACATTGTATCTTAATTCTTATTGTAGTGTCCTCAAACACTTCCATGCAAAGCATGTAACTCTTGGTTGCCCCCTCACACTCTTTTAAATGACCTTATTTGATTTCATGTCATCCTTTTCTAAATTAACACACAACTGGGGATGATTTTTGGCCTCTTAACATCTCAGCAGGAATAAAGTACATGATTGTCACTGTCTCAGAGAGACTTTTCAGAAGCAGGATTTTGAATGAGGGTGTGGAAAAGGTCAAGGCCAGCATGGCATTCCCCAGTTTGTTCTGTGGAGAAAGCAACCATGAAAGAGGTAGCCAGAGAAGGAGCATGAAGAATAGAGCTGCCACCAGCTCAGGCCACAACCAGGTGCAACTGCCAGAAATGATGAAATGGTGGTTTCTCAATCAAAAACTAACAGAAGTTGTTTGATGATCTTTTTTAACATAAGGGCTGAGTGTTGTACAAGCATGTGGGGTTCATCCATCACTCAAATCTGATGTGCTTCTCTCACAGAGAAGTTGTGCAAAGTTTACAAACAGCAGCTTTTGGTCCCCTGGAGTGACAAAAGAGAGGTCAGAGGTCCTCTGAAGGAGGCAATGGAAAGACCAGATTATCTCTCTGAGGAGAGCAAAGTTTTGGAAGCAAATGCTGACAGGCAACAGCCTAAACCCTTCTGTAAATTGCTACTGAACAAGAACAACATGTACCAAAAAGCAATGGGAGTAACCATTATTCTAAGCAAGATGAAAATACAGAGGATTAAAAAAAGACATTTGGGAGAGCAGATGAGGAAAAAAAAAAACTGAGTGGGACTGTATGGCATGAGGCATGTTATGTGAATGAGACCAGGTGAAACAGAGGGTAATGGGGAGGACAGTGGCATTTTGGTGGACACAGAAAAATGTTTGGAGAGAAGTCTCCATCACTGACACTCAGGCATAATGTGGACCCACAGCATGGCTGCAGGAGTACTATCCAACAGAACACTTAGGGAACAAAGGAACAGTGGAAGTTCAGTATCACAAGCAGAAGAAGGGGAACTCTTATCTCTTCAGGACCTTGGGGAGGTTCCACTTATTTTGGAATAGAGCTGTATTAGTAAATAAAAAGTTATTTAGATAATCTGGCAAGGAACAGGACTCAGGACTGGAGCAGTAACACAAACACTCTCTTTCTACTCTAAAAAGTAATCAAGGCTGGGTTTCTGGAGCCATATCTCTGTATTGGATGGTTGTGTAAAGAGACCAACTTGCCAAGACTTAACTTCTGATTCAAACAGAGAAAGCTCCAGGAATTATCACAATTCACTATCTTTGTTGACTTTCATATCCTTAGATGTTCCCTATATTTAAACAATTAGAAAGCAACATTTTGGTGCAGGATCCTGCACAAAACTCAACTAATGAAAGAACCAGTGTTCTCCACTCACTCCCTTGAACTTGTCTCTTCTGCTCTGCCATGTGGTCATCACCCCATACCCTTTGTAGACAGTGTCTTTACTGTGCCTGCGCTGTCTCTTTTTCGTCTTGTTGGCCTTTGTAAGGAAGACTGTTTCACATGTCTAACAGGACTAGAGTGCTATGCATTTTTTACATCTGGATCAACTCAATCCCAGGGTCATTCTCCATGAGTTTCTGTAGCTGTGTCCCTCCTACAGTTCTGCACCAACAGTGCTGCCCAACACACACCCCACGGAAACACAGCTGCTGAGGAGCTTTGGAAGTAGGAAGTTCAAATCTATCCTTTCATGTAATTTTGAACTAGAGTTCATATACCTTTTACCAAAACAAAGCAAATTTAATCCCCAAACTGCTTTACTTACATTCAGAAGTAACATGTCATAACCAAACTCAGTCAAAAGCTTTTAATTTGTTTCACAGTTTATGGCCAGAGGAATTTATCCAACTCCCCAGTCAGAACTGCTGTGTTTGACAATCCAGTACATCTCTGCCACTACCCTGATGCTGAGCACAGTAATAAGCATTAGATTAACCCATTTGATCACTGGAGACCAAATTACTGAGATGGAGAACAAAAGAGAGATCAAAGGGCCCCTAATGCCCTTAACCAGCCCTTTCAGGGATGGGGAAGTGACGAGGTGAGAATACATCCGTTGATTTAGGCAGATGATTCAGATCTCAACATGCACAGGAAGAGGATACACACCCAAAATTTCAGATAATTTGAATGGGGAGGCTGCAGGGGGGAAGAGCCTTCCACAGAAATAGGGCGGCACAGGAGTAACCCATGCGACCTAAGCATACCCAAACCAATCTTCTCTCTGCTATCTTTGAACACTGACCTACACGTTTGAGTGCCTTGTTCTAAGGTAAGGCAAATCCTTGGTGCTCCTAAAAACAAGATGAAAAGGTCCCAACACAATTCTTGGCCGTCTCCTGCCTGAGCTGTGCTGGCAGCAGGCCCCAAGCTCCGAAGCATGAGATGTGATTAGAATTTCTTAATGCAGCCTGAAAGTGTTATGGGCAAATGAAAGGCTGTGCAGCGCTTCCTGTTCTTTACAGACAGGGAAAGAAGGGGAAAATAAATAGGTATTAAACCTAAGTAATAAATCACAGAACTCAAAGACAGAAGAGACCACCATGACCATCCACACCACTTCTGTCTACTTTACACCTGTCCTACTGCAGCCAAGCTCGAGACCTTGAATGGAGAGAATACCAAAAGGATAATAAAATACGCATGTGCATTACTCAAGTGTGGTATATTCATTTTACATTTCTGCTTTGTTTATAACCCAAAAGTTCACTTATTTGACCCTTGGCAATCCCTTCATACAGTGTCGTGGTACTGAAGATGATAGACCTGAAGGTCAAACTACATTGCACGTTTCCCATTGTACTTACTTGCTGCTTTTAACAGTTTAGGTTAAAACTTGTTTTCATACTGTGACTTTTGGGCAAAGTCCACAGAAAGCTTTTAGGCAAGGTTGTGAACATTTTAGGCTTTTTGGCATGCTTCACCACATGGAAAGACACCGAGGTATATTAAATAAAAATGCATGTCGATTTTTGTCCAAAATCCAGCCTGATACAACAGAACCCTCTTTGATCATGCTGAGTTGGTGTTGTTTGTATTACTTTGACAATTCTGAAAGTTTTTGTTTAAAAATAACAGATTCATGTGCAGTTCAGAACAGCCTTCCTCAATCCATAGGAAATGCCCATGAAAGCTTTCACTTAATGGAGGCACAGAAAAAATTTTCTCTAGTGGTTCAGAAACATTCTACCACAAATTCAGCCTCGCTGCAACCTGCAAGCACAACAGGGACCTGTTTCCCTTCTCCTGTAATCTCACCCCTCTGCCAGCTTATCTTTGGGAAATGCCCACTTGTTCCCTGGATGTATTCCAGGGCGTGTGCATGGCCAGACGTCCTCTATTGACTGTCACTAACTCCAGCCCTGTGGGTTCAGTCTCCTGACCACAAATCTCTGCTCTGCTCCAGTTGGGAGCCTTCAGATCTGTCAGCTTTGTAGTACTGAAAATCTTCAGTTCAAGATGGATCTGCGCCCACTGTCATAAACAATTCAACTGCAACTACAAGCAGCACCAGGTGGTACACTGGTAAAGCTGGGGGATTGAGGTTTAAAGTCCTTTAAACTCCTTAAACAGAGAAAGTTTCCTGTCACATGTTTTCTGGATGAGGAAAGAAGATACACCATGGAAAGCTCAAGCTCAGCCTCTGTATACATTCAAGAGAGGGGTGGAGGTTCAGAAACAGCCTCTGAGATCAACCTTTCCTAGCAGCCAACTGTAAATGAGGCTCCTACTCCACATCTGGATTTTTAATGGCTCACCTTCCAGTTACATTTAAATCCTGCACTGATACTGAACTAATCCACACTGTGGGTTACACTGGACACTGCCAACACTGCACTAATACTCTATGTCCAATTTCTAGGATCTCTTTGGGCCAAATGGTTTCTTCAACACTACCAAAGTCCCCGTGCTGGGTGACTACAGCATTTTGAGTCACTGCTTTGTGTGTTCCTCAAGACAGGTTCTACTTTCACAGAATCATAGAATCGCAGGGTTGTTTGGGTTGGGAGAGACCTTGATGCCCAGTGGGTTCCACCCCTGCCACGGGCAGGGACACCTTCCACTATCCCAGGTTGCTCCAAGCCCTGTCCAGACTGGCCTTGGACACTTCCAGAGATCCAGGGGCAGCCACAGCTTCTCTGGGCATCCTGTGCCAGGGCCCCAGCACCCTCACAGGGAAGAACTTTCTCCTAATACCTAATGTAAACCTACTGTCTTTTGGATTGAATCCATTCCCACTTGTTCTGTCACTCCAGGCCCTTGTAAACAGTCTCTCCTTCTTCCTTGTCAGCTCCTTCAGGTACTGCAAGGCCATGATCAGGTAACCCTGGAACTTTTTTTTTCCCCAGGCTTTCCTGAATAGTATCTCTGTGCCATGTGAAAATTTGGGGTTCTTTCCTCTGTAGGAGCCACTCATTTCAGTGTTTCCGTGCAATTTCCCATTAATGGTTTGAGTCAGAATCACACTCTTTGGTACTTAGGCACCCATTCTTATTGTGCTGCAGTAAGGCCAAGTGGCTCCACTATTGCTGCTTCTGAGGCAGTCCTTGCACATTACTTAACACTAAGTCAAGTCTGTGTACTCCAGTACGAGCTGTTCCAAGAGGCAGAAACTGCTCCTTTGAACTGCCTCCTATTGTGCTATCCTGACCAGTTTATTCACATGTAATTTAAGTCCCCATTATCATTTGGTTCGACTTTCCCACTACTTTGATCTCTGTCAACATTATGCACTCAACATCCTCTTGTTGATGCAGGAGTTGGGAGTATAGAAGACTACTAAGGTATTTACTTTGGTATGGTTTGAGAGTGTAAACCTCTGCAAGCACTGAAGGAGGTGATTCCAATTCCAACTGCTTGAGCCTTGCAAGACTGGGAACACTCTATATTGTCCAGGGTGATCCCATAGTGTTCATTGCAGCAATTCCAAGGGATAATTATCACTGCTGTTCTGAACACCAAGCTCCTCCTCTAATTGGATCTGTGATTGATTTTCTCCTTCTAATGGTACATGCCACCTAAAAAAAAAAAGAGGTGATTCAGGCTCCTCCTCCAATTCTCACTCAATCCATCCTAAATAGACCAATTTGAATGTTTTTAAAATAATTTACTTTTTAGGGTGGGAGAGGAATAAGGAGGATAATCCTTGGTTTGGGGGCTGAGAACATTTAGGGAGCTTTTTCTGTGGGTTTTTTCAAGTTTGTTTTTATTTTCATCAAGGTGTTTTCCTGCAGTGGAAGGTAAAACAAAGCACTCTCTGCGTAAATGAAAGTTGACTTTCTCCTACAATCCCCTCATTATGAAACTGCTGAGTTTGCACAGAAATGAAATAAAGTATTGGGAGACTTGCAATGAAATAATGGATGTTGAGAGAACTAGTTTTCTGAATGCTGCCTGCTCAGTGGGACTGTGCCACTGTTTCACACATGCACTGGAATTTTCTGCGTCAGCATGTGAAGGGATTGTGATTGCTGATCACTTTGCCCTCCCTGTGGTAATGTGAGGTTATCTATCTCTTTTTAAATATCATTAATAGAGATTCTTCCCAAACTTTTAACACTTTTTCTCAAATACCCTAGAACTAGGGACTGCATCAACCCCTGCCACTCTGCAGAGATTAAAGGCATCATCCTTTCCCCTGTGTAGAAAGAAGATAGGGGTTATACACACTCAAATAAAGAGATATTAATACACAGTTTTAATAATGTATCCTTGAATCTTCATCAGCCTTGAACTGTCCTAAACAAGATTATAAGTGATGAACTATATCTTAAATAAAAAGGGTTTTTTTCTTCCACAATTAGATTTGCCCATATTGTAATTCAAATTGGAAAAATCTTCTTTCAAGTCTCTCCAGTGACTCTCCTTTTCTTTCCAAGACATTCCTTATTTTCCTATTTACCATCAACCAACATCAACTCTCCCCAGTACTAGGTGGAGACTGAGTCAAGGGCAAGAAGGAAACTGAGACTTACACCTCAAATAGAGCCAATAGAGCAGCAAAATATCAAAAAAAAGAAACTGAAAAATCTCTATAACAATCCTGTGAGAGGGAGTTCATCTGCAAACAGCCAAAGGAACTGCAGTTCTGAGGGCATGTTGAATCCTGAGCTGCTCATGGATTGTCCATTGTCGGTAAGTTCCAAATATGTTCCTTCCAACATACTTGTATAAAAGCTTTGTTTGCTCCATCTGTAATAAAGGGGAAGTTTTTGACTCCCATGGGACTTTTAACAGCAGTTCAGGCTCTTGCAGTGGCCCAGCAGAGATCACAGAATCCCAGACTGATTTGGGTTGGAAGAGATCATAAAACTCACCCAATTCACCCCCTGCCATGGCAGGGACACCTTCCACTGTCCCAGGCTGCTCCAAGCCCCATCCAACCTGGCCTTGAACACTTCCAGGAATCCAGGGGCAGCCACAGCTTCTCTGGGCAACTCAGAGAAGGGAAGGATTCCTTCCTGATTTAAACCTCCAAACCTACATTTCCAGTTTGGAAACTGCCAGTGAGTTTCCCAGGTGCTGCCCATGTCCAGCAAGAGTTAATGTTCAGAGCAGGTGCTCCCTGAACAAGCAGAAGCACTCCACAAGCCTGGAGATGATTTCTGCAAGAAGTCTGAGGTGTTGGTTTTTTGACCTATAAAGGCTTAAATGACTCTGCCTGCTTGAGAAATTCCTCTCCCTTTGCATCACACAGGAGCAGCAGCAGCGTTGGAGTGCCGGGGTTACTGTGGCAGGGGTGGCGGCTCCCTGGCATCTTCCTGCTTACCCACTGGGCAACAAGGGAAACACAGAGATATCCCACAAAACTGCTCACAGTGGCAAAGGCTGTGACAGGGAATTCAGCGCTGGGGCTCTTTTATTGTAGGTAAAGAGGATAATAGCTAAAGTTGGCTTCTAAGATGTAACAACACAATCAAAGTCCATTTCTGTAGGTGATCCTGGAAAATAGGGCAAGGAGAAACGAAAACAGGAAAACATTCTGGTAGAGGTACCTTTGGTGAGGCTCCATCACTTAGATGCAAGATTTTCTGTACTAAATTAAGAATGCCTTTCTAAAAATATATTGAGCAGAGCACTATGAAGATAATTATAAGTCATAATAAAGAAAACATGACTTGACTACAGGGCTAACTCTGCACCACTGATCCTTGGGCGATCCTATTCTACCTCTGAAGGAAGAGAGGACTGCTTTGGAAACAGGACTGGGCCTTTCTTCCAAGCTAAGTTCTGCAGTTTGTGTTCTCCTGGACAGTTTGACTGTACCTTACAGAGTCTGACATAACCAAGACCTATCCAAAAATGCTGTAAAAGCCCCAGTTCCTGACTCAGTAACTTGTTATGTACCATGTTATGTCCCTAACTACATTTGAAGAAGCAATTGTGCAGGTATGCATGCACAGCTGTAAGTTTATTTATTAAGTAGGAGTTCCAGTAACATCAAAGTTAAGCACGACCTAAAGTTTTTGCAAGATTGGGATGTTGACAACCATGTGCAAAATGAGATGTTCCAATAAAGCCTGATTCTGGTGTGTTTAATATCCCACTATCTAAAAGCAAACTGAAAAGTATCTGCCCCACTAATTTCTTACTTATTTTCTACCTGAAGAGTTATGTCCACATTTCCCATTTTCTCTTTCCAGAGGTAAAACCCACTGCAGGATCAGGACCTTAACAATTCTAAATGCCATTTTACAGGCTAAGTTTCAATATGAGCAGCAGAATTAGAAACCACAGCATGCGATCTGCAGGAGAGGTCACGGGTACTCTTGGCTAAGCCCTCTCAGAGCACAGTGCCTGGCACCAGGCAAATATCCTGCTGCTGCTGAAGGCACAGCCTGACCCCCTGTCCCAGCACTGCCAGCTGAAACCAGGACTTTCTGCACTGGATCGAGTGAGATGTGGAGCAGGAGCTCACCCAGGCACACAGAATAGTCAAGTCAAGGTCTGAAACACACCCAGGGCAGGTCAGTGTCTGTGTGCCCAAACTCAACAGGCTGGATTAGAGTTCTCCCAGACCTCTTCATTTGGATGACTTTTAAAGGATGAAATTGGAATCTATTCACAGCTTTTTATTCCAAACACCTAGCTGGTGCTGCTGTGATGGCACAAAATTCCTACTTGGTATTGCTGCATTTGGTTAGAAACCTCCACACATCCCTCAGGGGAGGTTATCATCCTCCCATTTCCAAAAGGTCCTACTCTATACTTTGTGCTCAGTTGCAACACCACTGTAGCTTTTGAAAGGAATAAATATTGACTTTTCTGGACATTGCCTCACAACAGAAGAGGACCTTGAGTGAATTTGTCACAGATATTTTTTTTAGCCTGGTAATACAATTTTATAGCAGAGATGTAAGTCTAAGGAGTTCAAGGCATAGAAAAGCAGGGTTTATTCACAAATTGTCCATGTTCACTTTCAGATAGGTGACCATGTTCTAAAGCTGGCTCATCTGTCCTTCTCTTTCTTAAAAAACTATACAAAAATCATTACTTTCATTTAAATTTCCAGACTGCAAATTTAATTAAGACTTCAACATACCCATTTGGAAAGTCCTGGAAAAATCCAGGAGAAAATAAAGACTTAATATTAATGCAGGTTATTTTGTCTTTTTTTTTTTTGTTTTGTTTTGTTCTCAAAAATAAACCACCCAATTACCAGGCAGATGAGCCACAGAATGGAGAGAATGCACACCAGGTCTCAGGAAACAGAAGTCCAGACTCAGTGTGCAGGACATGGGTCTGTTCAGTGAATGGCTCAGCTCTGGCTGTGCACCACCTGCACCTCTTACTCAAGTGTGGAGATACTCTCCCCTTAATAAAGGTCAGAGAACAGCATTAATTCATCTATAAAAATACCTGGTGGTTACAGCACTGGAGCTCCTGTGTAGGTAACATTCACCCTTCAGGCAACAACAAGCAGGGCCAGGAATTCTGGCGGGCACAGCCAGGATGGGTTTTGGAGCTGAAACAGAACCCCAGGGACTTCGGCAGAGGGTGTGGAAAACCTCATGAATTTCAGAGAAAAAAATAGTAATCCTGTCTTCTGTCAGATGTTTCACATCCCGACATGTGACTTGACACACTCAGCTTTATAACATCAATTAAGATACGAAATAATCACGGAATCAGCCGACCACATCCACAATTCAGCAGTAATAAGGCACAGCCACAGCTCGGCCCCGAAGGAAGGTTCATCCCTTTGCACGATGCCATCCCCTCGGCCCCTGTGACGATACCCGCCGGGACAGCGCACGGAGCATGGCACAAATCCACGCCGGGACACGGAACCAAAGGCACCACTCGGGGAGCCGAGGCAGCCAGGAAGGAAAGGGGGCAGGCTGGAGCGGGTGGCGAGGCCGCCGGAGTGGGACCACGCACCGCTGCTCTTACCTGGAGTAGTTTCCCTTCGGCCGGAGTCACCTCGGCGACGTTGGCGAACTCCCCTTCCAGGGTGATGGGCTCCACTTTGAGCGGGATGACCTTGATGACAGCTTTCTGCGCCCCCGCCCGCTCCGACTCCACGGCCGCCGCCAGCGCCAGCTCGGTGTGGCCCAGTCCTGCCTGCAGGGTCGCCATGAGCAGCCAAGGCCAGAGGACAGCCAGCTGCACCTGGGGGCCAGCACTCATGCTACCAGCAGCGGGCTCCGGCCGCTCATACCGCTCGGGAACGCGTCCTCACCGCGGCGGGCCCGGCCGGCGGCACCGCTCCCGGGGCTCCGAGCCGGCTCCGGACAGACCCAGGGGTCGCAGAGCGGGGCTCGGTCACCGCCAGCGCGGTTCCCCGGCGACGCCGGCTCTCGCCATCGCCGCTCCTCTTCCCCCGTGCCACGTGCTCAGAGGCCGCCGGGAGCTCAGAGGCATATTTTAAACAAACAATCTGAAAACAAAACAAAACAAATCCTAAAATGTGAGTCTCTGCACTGGCAGATAAATCCAGAAGGATCAGCGAAACAGCTTGCAAGCAAGAAGTCAGTCCGGGTGCAAAGGGAGCATTAGGAACTCCTTGGTCCCACGGAGATGAGGCACGGGGAAGTCTCCCCGCAGATTTGGAGGCCTCCTGTCTCCTGGCCAAGAGTTAGGAAGATCCACAGGTTCAAAACATCCATCTCAAATACCCTCGAGAGACACTTCACCTTCTTGCTAGTATTTCCCACAGCATAAGCACAACCTTGAATGTTATCTGCACGAATTGGTATCCTTCCTAGAAATTAGGCAGCGGTATTCCT
This sequence comes from Cettia cetti, assembly GCA_013401135.1. NCBI lineage: Eukaryota > Metazoa > Chordata > Aves > Passeriformes > Sylviidae > Cettia > Cettia cetti. Next base: position 148,578 of record VZUI01073988.1, read on the forward strand.
TGAATTTATGGTGACAAGAAGGCTTGCTCCAGTACCATTCCCTTCCAAATGCTGTTGATCCCTTTTATCTTCCTCATGTCAGAAGTGCTTCATTCAAGTTTGGAAATCAACTTTACTTTTCCCTTAGAAATCCATGCTCACAGTCTGACTCCGGGTAGAGTTCTCAAAGATAATTAATAAAACACAGAGCTCCTCTTCATGGCTGGAAGTTCCTAGGAAATAAAAAAGGCCCTCAAACACGAAGCCCAACAGGTATCAGGCAGAAAGTTACAGCGTATCTGGTTTCTCTCGCACTATTTCTGTGCGCACCCGAGTTCCGGTATGACCACTTCCAAGCATACGTTAAGAATATCCCTACTCAAGGCCCCACAAAATAAAATATAAAGCTCCACGATATGCCCAAAGGTCACATGAGACGCCTCGAAGAGTCTTCATAACTGGGAGAATTAAGACAGAAAGTGTTTTCGATTTAACTGAAGTTACAGTGATCGCACGGCTCTGGAGAGAAAAGGGGATTTACAAGAAAAAAAAAAAAAAAAAGCTTTGCAAACCTGTTAGGCAGTGAGCCTGCTGGAGTCCGCAGGAGCTGGGCCAGAAGGGAATGTTGCTGTAAATCCCAGGCAAAAGCTATTTCCAGTAGCTTAACAAAACCATGTGGCTCTGATGATGTTTGGGTTCGGTCTTAAAAAAAATACAGAATTGGAATTTATAACCAAAACAAAGCATTAAAAGAAAGGAAAACTCTTGCACACTCGCGCAGCAGGCAGGTAGGTGCAAGCGGAGCTCCAAAGCCCGAAAGAGGATCCAGGGAGATCAAAGAGAGAAAATTACAGCAGACAGGGAGCTCCCGGGACAGGCATGGCTGCAAGTGAAGTGTCCGCATGTAATCGCCCGACCTGCGCCAGCACCCCCGCGCACTCCGTGAAGGTTTCCAAAGCGCGGCGTCCCCGCAGCGGAGGCGGGCACCGGCCGTGCCGGCAGCGAGCGCGGACGGCGAGCACAGCTGGGACATGGGCAGTTACCCGGCGGCGGAGCCGCTGCCGGGGGCGCTGCGCCGCGCCGGGTTTTTTATTTCCAATTTCTGATCGCAGCTGCATTTCCCTCCCTCCGCCCCCCCGCGCCGAGGAGGAGCCCCGGCTTTATGTGGTGCTGCCCGGGGAGCGCTCGGCGGCCGGGAAGTTCTTTGTGTCGCCGTCGCCTTCCTTTTTTTTTTTTTTTTTTTTTTTTTTTTTTTTTTGTGTGTGTGTGTGTGTTTAAATGTATAACTTCATGGGGCTGAACAGCACGGCCGTAGCTATTCAGCCCAATGTGTCCTGCACATGCAACTGCAAAAGGTCTTTGTTCCAGAGCATGGAGATCAGTAAGTACCGTCCTGCTGCTCCCGGGGAGGGTGCGGGAGGTGCCCGGGGTGCGGGAGTGCCCGGCGGCGCCGCCGCGGGCGGGGAAGTTCCCGCGGGGGCTCCCGGCGGCGCCCGGGACCCTTGGCTGCGATGCGCTTTCCCGGAGTGGTTTTCCTCCCCCCTCCGTGCGAGCCCCGCTCTCTCATCTGTTGCCGCTGGGATGTCGGTGCGGGTGTGACACGGCGCGGGCCGGGCTGGTGGATCTGCCCGGGATCAGCCTCCCCCGGCCGCTCCCCGCCGGCCCCGGGGCTGAGATCCGCGCTCTTCCCCGTCGCGACTCCATCACCGCCCGCGTCTCGCCCTCTCCCCGCGATGCCCCGGTGCCCCTGCCCCGCGCCTTTCCCTCCTGCGGGGGTGATGCTTGGGGGCCCTCGAGCCTTCTCCGGGGGTCTGCGCGACCCCCGTGTTAATCACCCTCGCCTCGGTACCGGGGGGCACCGCGCTCCGGACACCCGAGTAGGGTTTGTATTTGGGAACCTGTTCCCCCCGTCTCCAGCCCCTCGGGGCTTTTTGTTCCGAAGGGTGATTTGGGTTTTTTCATTAATATTTTTCAACCCTCGTAGAGTAGCAGTGAGGGCAGTCCCTGACCTAAATATCCACCACTTCTCTATGAGCTCTTCCCCTCTTGGAAATGAAGTGCATGGAGGTGAGAGAGAAAGAATATTACTGCGGAGGGGAGAGGAATGAGTTGGGCTCTTTGGCAGTTTTAGGTAAATGGTATTTTCTGTGAAGGAAGGTTTTCAAGGCATCCCAGACCGGGAGGATTGTCAGGATTGTACCCTGCTTAGAACCTTGTTCAGTGCCGTGAAATCCAAACCCTGCACAGACTAATGCAAAATGGCCCAAAAGGAAAACTTGGGAAGGAGTCTGGATTTTGCATATATTCCTGGCACTGCGACGGGGCAGGCTGGCGCTCGGTGCGTGCAGGGAGAGCCAGCTGAGCTGTGCCTGTTTCTGCTAGCACAGGATCTGCCCCGTTACCTCCAGCGGGGCTGCAGAGCATCTGTCCCCTGGTGTTTTGGATGGCTTTTGTCCAGTGTCATCTGCCTTCTCCTTCTTCAGCTTCATCCTTGTTTAATTCACGTGTCTAAGTGCTGGAGAAGGTCTGCAGGCGTTTGTATACCGCGTACTAAAATGTGTTCATTCTGAATTTTAGCATAAACCATACCCTTTGTACTGTATGCAGTTTTAATCTTGATTTAATCTCATTCGTGTTCAGACAAAACTAAGCTGGATTTGCCTGATTTTATTAACACTACCGGTACTGAATAGACCATTATTCTTCCCTGACTTTAACAGGCCGGGCTAGATGTGCATACCAATAGCAGTGTATAAATAATGAAGATACAGTTCTTTTTTGTGTCAGCCAGTTGCTGAACGTAAACTATGTCCCACAGAACCCTAAGGATGAGAGACTTTACTTTGTGTCTGATCAAGGCTCGTGGTTATGATAAAAGTTGTGAATTAAAATGTGTAATATCTTTTGAAGAAAAAGCTTCTATTCCTGTCTAACTCTTGGCATGAGGTTTTGTTGGAACAACTCAGGCTTTTAATTTCACTCCTTGACTTTGTAGAAATAGCATAGTTTATAATTTTTTCCCTCATTTTTTTCAGCATATGAAAGGCTTGGTAAGAGGCAGGTGCTGCTTATGGATGGGGGTTGTGAGAGAGACAGGGAACAGTGAATTGCACCCGAGGAGACCGTGCCTGGATTCGGATCTGTGTGCTGTGGGAGCCTCGTGCCTGATGCTCCCGAGGTCCTTTCCTGACTTGTTCCCTGCCCTCTGTCAGCTCTGGGGTCCTGACACTCAGATGCCGAGTTCGCATTAGCTCCTGGGAGCCTTGGACTGAGCTCCCTTATTGCTGCCCTTCCTTATTTCGTGCTGGGGTAGGTATCTTATCACCAATGTTATTATTTATTTCCTGCTGATGGCGGGCGGCATTCACTCACCTCTGTGCTACAGGAGAGCTTTGGTGGGACTACAGGAGCTGTTACCTGATCGCTCCCTCCACCTGGCTCCAGTGGAAAGGGCAGAGCTGAGTCTCCCTTGCGATAAATTCATTCTACAGCGTTTTTCCTCCTCCAGGCGCTTGATTTTGTCTGTCTTTCTGATACGACTTTGAGGGAACCTCAGAGGAGCTACCACCAGATGCTCCTTAATTTTTCAGCCAAATTTTTCAGTTACCAGGCAGGAATGCTTCAGGAGAGTGGCACGGGGAGGAACACGCAAACTCCTCTGATTTACGACCCTCTAAATAGGTTAACTGTCCAACCGATGCCCAAACCCCTTTTCCTCGCAGGCTTTATTCCGTATGGCGGCTGCGGCGCTGCGGTGGAGGAAGCAGCTGGTTTCTGTGTGTGGCGCTCCCAGATTAGGATTATAAAAGGGTTTTTTGGGGGCGGGGGCGCGAGTCTCGCCCGCCGCCGGGCTGGAGTGCCAATATGCCGGGCGGTGCTAAGCAGCCAGACGTCTGCAGCAGTGGGCTCTAATCGCCTCGGCTGGGTGAAGGAGGTCAGGGGTGACCGGCGTGGCGGAAGAGGCTGTAAATAACTAATTATTTGGCGCGGGGAGCGGAGCGAGGCGCCGTGCCTGCCTCCCCACCGGGCACCGGCACCTGCCCGGTCCGGCCGTCCCGCGGGCACGGCTCCCGGAGGGTTCGGGTGCCCGGGTGGGGACCCCGCGGGCACCCGGGCATCCCTTCGGGAGCTGTGAGGGCAGCCGTCTCCGGGCTGGGTGGCTCTCGGCTTTGCTCGTGCGGACACTTCAGCCGTGCGGGAGTGTTTGGGATTTTGGGGAGGCGTTGTTGCATCTCCCAGGAGTCGAGGCCGATCCCCCCAACTGCAGCGCCGTGTCTGGCTGGGCCGAGGAACCGTGAGAGCAGGTTCCTGTCCAAGCCAAGACTTCTAGGTTTTCACATTCTTTGGTTTAATAACAAACCAGATGCATATGGCTCAGCCAGGGATCGCATCTCCTTTCCACTTTCACACTGCTTTTCTGACAAATGCATTTCTTTCCTGACACTCTGTCATCGGCAGTTATGGCTTATTCTAGGGCAGAGTGAATAAGAACCACGTGCTTCTTTATTCCCCCCCAAAGTTTTCCTCGTGGAGGGAAGCCAGAGTTGCTTCCAGTGTTTTCGGCAAGCCCAACAGTGCTTGCACAGAGGATGTTCAGTTTGTGGCATCTCAGTTTGACCTCAGCCAAACCAGGGAGTTCCCTGTGCCTGGCTCTGAGCTGTGTGTCTGTGCTGAGCTCTGCTTCATGCTGAGATCAGCGTCCCGAGGTGTGATCCTGGAGGAGTGGAACACGGGTGGCTTTTGCTTTTAGTGGACCAAGAGCTGTCTGTGTGTGCCCTTCGCCATCCCAGGGGACCCAGACATTCTGCATCTCAGCCCTGTGGGTCCTGTGTCTCGTACCCTCAGCCTGGACAGCAAAGGGGTCTTTATTAAAATTGCAGTTTATTTTATGCCCTCAGGTAGTGATTTTAACCTTATTGTTTTATCGTCGATGTCGAATGGGAGAATGAAAAGACACCGCAGGAGAAATGCAGGGAAAATAGTCAAACTTGGTTTTTTTCCTCTGGGTGAACACCTGGATTTTGCTGTGCCACACAGCATGTGGCACCAGAGGTGATCGTGTATAATTGGAGCTGATAATTTATAATGCCAGGTGGAGACAAGACATGGTTCATTCTTCCTTTTCAGTCAGTGTCAGGGTGTTTTCAGAGGAGGGTGTTTGCCGCAGTTAGTCCTGTTACGTTGTGGCATGGAGGCATCCTCCACCCCTGAATGTTTGTCTCTGTAGTGTGTTTTCAGATGCTGGTTGTGAGAACACTGGTACTGAAGGGTGTGTGGGGAACAGCAACTTCCTTAAAGCCAGGAATTCCCAAGGTAGGGTCTGGGATAACTTCTAAATTTTTTGGGATATTGAATTAGCTGCTACCACTGCTTCCTTTGCGAATGGGGAGAAGAGCACCCACAAACACATGATCTTACTTTTATTTGCTGTTGCTTACAAAATATACTAATAATTTTAGATTTCCCAGGCTGAAGTTGGTGGTTTGATAAATCCAGTTTTAGAATTAATTTGTAAACCTAAATTATAAGTGTAGAGACATGAGGAGACCTTTCCAAGGGAAGTACCAAACTACATGGTGTCACTAATAGAGGGTAATTACAATCCAGCTCCTTTCCTGAGTAACTCAGTGTACAGTCATGTCTGTCGATATTGTTTCATTCAGGTAGCAGCAGCCAAGAGAATTTGCTAAGCCTAATGAGTGCAAAAAAAAAGTGATTTATTTGCAGTGGCGTCTCATGTGAAAACTGCCAACCAGTTTGCTTCCTGGAGGGAGATCCCGTACTGGTGTGTGGTTTGTGTTATCAGATCCCTCCTGTTCTCTGATGCACGGTGCATCTGCTCCTGGCGGGTTTCATCAAAGTGATAAAGCCTGGCTGGAGAGCTGGTGAGGAGACAGGTACAAGGGCCACTTCACTGCAATTAAGTGGAAACTTGGTTCACACCATGAGCACACTCCCAGACATCCATAAAGCACAGGAATCATTAGTGTCGACAGGGATGTTTTTATGCAGTATTCTTCCTGTCTGTGTGGCTGAATTGCTGGGTGATTATTTTATAACTATTTTGAGTGGCAGGAGGTAGGTCACTCGGGCAGGTCCCAGGTGAGGAAATGCATCCCAAACCTGCTCCATCTGTGAGCGGCGCAGCCGAGTCTGGCACAGGGAGGAAAAGGATGGAATTCTGGCAGCAGGATCTGACCCCTCATCTCCATCTTCCAGAACTGATCAGTGGCTGCGGTGTTGCTGCTTCCTTGCTGCAGGGAATGCAGTAGTGGTCTGGGAGCTCCTCCAGGAGCCATGGGTGAGCGTGGGGTGTAGGGGAGTGGGGTGATCCTGGCCCTGAGCATGGGAACAGCTCCCTGAATGCCAGCACCTGGAACCTGGAGACAGCGTGCTGAGAGCTGGGGAAACCCTGCACACACACCCCTCTTGAGAGCTGGAGAGACCCTGCACACATTCACCACCAAGGGCTGACAAGTTTTCAATACTTGAGGAGGTCTCGGGGTACTGAGTGTGTGCGCATGCAGGCTTAAACACATCCGTGAAACTTCATTTAGTAATACAGGAAAGTGGCTCCAAATGAACTGGTTAATGAAGTAGTTGGTAACCAGAGAAAGGAGTTGTGGGGTTTGGGCTTTTTTGATTGTTGTTTTTTTCTTATTTTTTTAAAGCAGATAAATTTCAGCAGTAAGAATTTATCGTTCAAATCAGAGGATTTGGGGAGCTATTGAGAGTAAAGAGAGCTTTGATGATTTGGCAAGGAATACAGCTTCTAAGGCAGCACTTTGATCTGCATTTTAAATGCTTCTTTGTAATGACAGTTTCACAATTTCTTTTCTCATTTTGAGTCAGTTTTGCAGAGGTATGTTTTGAGAGAAAATAGTAACAGCACACATTATTCTTGTTGGCTTTGGAGCCAGCTAGAACTTGTAGTTCATCCCAGATCTTTTTGGCTACTGTGGTAAATTTATGATTGCACCAAAAAGGAAATTAGTAAAGATGTTAAATATTATCAAAGCTTTGCAAATCTTTTGAAATCTCTCCGGTGTGAAAACTAAACTTGCATTAGCATTTCTGCTGTGGTATGTTGAACAATGTTTATCCAAGCTTCCACCTAATACTGCAGGTTCCTGATTTTGCTTTTTTTTTCCTTCTGAAGGACACACTATTGTTTAGCACATGCATCCTTTTCGTTTTGTATTGCACCTGAAACCTCGGCTCTAATGACTCGAGCTTTCTACAGACAACCCTACTGGGAACCTTTTCCTTCCCTTCTGTCTACAGCACCTCCTCAGACAAACTCTTGTTGGAGGGAGAAGGTTGTTGGTGCCTGCACGTTCTGATACAAGAGAGCTTGTTACATTAATTTTTGTAGTATGGAGAGGGGTAGAATTTGGGAATGTTTATTAAGGTTTTAATTTAAATTTTCTATAGCATCTTGAATCCAGTTTGGGGAGAGGTTTATACTTCTCATTGGAAATCAGTGGCCTCAAGCATGAGAACAAATAAGCAAGTTTTCCCAAATTGGTTTAGAGCTGTGTGGCAGCTCTTCTGGTGCTGGTTTTGGCCTCTCCTGAGCTGTGGCACTGATGAGCTCTGCCAGGCTGGCAGCTCTCTGCTTGTGGAGCAGGTGTGTAAAACAGGGCACACATTTTGTTTGCAAGGTAAATTCACCCAGGAAGTTGGGTCTTCAGTACATGCAAAGGGTACAGGTAGGCCTTAGATAAATAGTGCTGTGTGTACATTTGACTTGCATCTCTCCCAAACTGTCGATGACTGTGCTCAGTGGGGCGTTATCCCTGTTTTTGGATCTCTCTGGTACAGGATGCTGCTTTGGAGCATGTGGCCCTGAGACATGTCAATCATCCATCCCACTCAGAGATGCTACAACCAGGGCACTGTCTGTGTTCAGGCTCGGGTTGGCATTAAGTCCACTTTCACTTTTAGATTTTTTTTTTTAACTAAATGCTGCTTTTTCACTGTACAGCGAGGTAGCAGTGCTAAGGCCGTAATGCTTCAGTGTCCCCTTTTTCTCCAGGTAGTCAGACTTCCCATTTCTCACTGGGGCAGGACTAGGCTAATGCTCCACTTAGAGGAGGGTGTGTTTTTCGCTGTGTGTGGTGTGTGTTAGTGTGTCCCAGACTGTGGTGTTACGTAAAGACACCTTGCACATCTTTGGAAACTTGCCTCACAAGTTGTCAGTGTTGGTGGATGTCCGCAGTGCTTTCAAGTGGTTCACACATTTGTGTGTGGTGTATTCAGTCTCGCACATCTCTTTAATAAAATGCCTCAGTCTGGGTAATTTTTCACTTTTAGTATACATTCAAAAACGTGCAGTTAGAAAGGCAAGTGCTTTTGCACATGACAGTTCTCTGAACCATTCCTGAGACCCTGCTGAAGCCTGCAGAGCTGAGGGATTGTTCCTGTGATGGTTTGTGCTCTTCAGCAGGTGCAACAGGATTTCCCACATTTCCAAACTTGGCCCAAGCAACCCGGCAAAGCAGAATTTAGCCTTGGCGAATGAAAACTGATTAACCCCCAGGCTTGGAGCGTACCAAGGATGAAAAAAGTTACTGGCACAAAAATCAAGGCTATTTTTCAAAGAATATGTGCAAGACATGGCTTGGGGATTTTTTTCCATCTTTTCATTCTGTCCAATATGTAAAGTAGCTACCCCCTACAAATGATTGTCAGTAATAATTCTGTAAAACTGTGAATCAACTCTGCATGACTTTGTGCAAATAGACTGAGTAATTTCTTTGTTCTTTTCTTCTTACTTTGTAATTGGAGTCTGTAAAAGCCCAAAGGTTTGGTCTTGTGGAAAGCATGATTCATTTATTGGTGTCTGTGCCGACTAGTTATCTTTCAGTAATTCCAGAGTGCTGCTACAAGCCAAGAGTGATTCATACATGGCTAAGTGCACAAACAAATGGGGTCATGGCCATCTGCAGAAACTTTTCTAATCTATTTATGGTATCAGAGAAAGAAGTGGGTGTATTAAGGATGATGGAATAGGTGTCAATTACATTAGTGACTATAACTGGTTAAGTAACGCTCACCATTACTCAAAACCACATCTGCTCCTGCTAAAGATCACAACAGCAGGTCCTGTTTAAATGTTAACGCAGGTCTGATACGAGAGATGGATTGAGTGTCTAGCCTGCCTCCTGAGGAGCTCACCATCCTCACAGCTCTTCTGCTTTCCTTGAGATTCAGACAGGGATCAGGAACTTGCACTGGGAATATTTGTAGTGGCAAAGTCCATCTCTGCTGTTGCAGACCTTGGTCATTGTAAGCTTTACACACAGAATTTGGGCTTACACTTAACTTGTGTTGATGATCAGGGTAGGGTTTGCTGTTAGCACACCAGGCAGAACTGCTGTGCAACATCTCACAGTGCTGGCCAGGTGTGGTCAGTTTTCCCTCCAAATGCATCCTCAGTGGCTTAAAATCTTGAGAGAAGATGACCAGCATCTTACAAGGTGGCCTTTCTTTACTTGTGTGCCTTTTCACTAATTGTGAGAATTAATTCTCCCTTTGTAACCCTGATAACAAAACATCGCTGGCTGCAGTGGTGTCAGAATTGCTCTGGTCAGGTTTTAGGCTTTTGCTTTGGGGGAGGCCATTTGCTCCTGCCCTGCTCAGGGCTGGAGGAGCTGGGTCCAGGGCTGGAGTTGGTTGTGAGCAAGAGAGAGTTTGAGACCAGTGACAGGGAACAGCAGGTGAGAAGCACTCCAAAGGCCTATGGTTGAGGGTCTCTGGTGGGCTCTCTCTGGACCCCTGACTGCCAGAGCCTGCCTGCTCATCAGCCTTGTATGCTGCAGCTGCTTTTGCACCTGAGGTATGTGTATGCAACAAGATCTTGCCCTTGCAGAGCATGGAGTGGTCTCACAGCGTGTTAGAAGCGTCCCATGTGCACAGGATGGATGAGTGTTACTCCAGATGAGGTTTGGAAGTGGCCATGGCCTCATCTCCCCGAGCCCTGGGAGACCTGTACAGTCACTGCTCAGTTTGATTTCAGAGGACTTGACTAGAACACAGAGCTCACAGACTCCAATTTCTGTAAACCAAATTTAAGCATCAGCGCTGGCCAAAAACATGGAAGAATTTGGCAATACATTGTTGTTGTCCTTTCACTGATGTTTTGAGCACTGTGTTCTGCAGCACTCGCACTGCACATGCTCCCGTGAAGGGAGACAAGGCCTGGCTGACACCGTGAGTTCTCTGTAGAGGGGGAAGTGACCCAGACTTTTGCCCAAAGGACTGATGAGCCTCTCCTGATGTCTGAGCAGCTTTCTTCTCCTGCCCTTGCTTTACTTAAGTCAACAGATTGTGTAAGCCACATGCTAGATTTACCTGCAGGGCAAGTGGGAGAGAAGCAGTGCCATTTGGATGAATTCCTAAGAGACATCTAACTGCTGAGTGTTCAGACTCACAGTTCCAAGCCCGAGTCCTACAACAGTCCTGAGCCTGCCGTCGCCTCTTCCATCCGTGGCTTTGGCTGCCGAGGACGAGTCCCAGGGCATTTGCCGGCTGTGGCCGCTGGCTGGCAGCTCCCCTGCGGGCTGGGCTCTGTGCTGAGCAAGCTTGGAAATTCTCCTCCTTAGTGGTTTCAGTTTAATGTTATGATTAATGTCATTATTTCTTACAAAAACAAAAGATCCCCCCAAAGCAGAGCAGAGCCCCACGTCTCCCACACCCTCCCGCTCTGTTTCTCACGGTGCTGAGGGTACATGGGGCTCACCCTTGGAGCCCTGCACTCCCTTCACGGGGTGAAACCCACAGCTCAGCAGCTGAAATGACCCAGGGTTGGGCTTGTCCTTGGTGACTGTTCCAGGCCTGAAACCAGGCTGGATTTCCTTGTGCTCTTCACAGGTATTTGTGCCATGAGACCTCGAGAGTCAGTGGTTGTTGGTGTCCTCTGTGCTGGCTTGGCTGCAAGGGCTCGCTGAGGGCAGATGTCTTTCCTGGAGGAGCAAGTCCTGCTCTTTCTGTGTGTTTTCATTATTTTTACCATTATTCCACTTTACCAAGGGTGCTCTCTTGGCTTCAATACCTCATAATATCATATACAGATTAGGCTGTTCATCACTGAGCTCTGAAAGTGCCTTGTTCTGCTAGGTGCTCTGTTTAGGACACTGAAGAAACAACATGATTGATGGGGGCTTGCTTCACACAATTCAGGGAAAAATTATCTTACATTGCAATTATTTCCCACATAATAAGCAGGAATCTCATTTTTGTTGTTACACTTACATTACTGTAATGGGACTTTGCTTGAATAGGAGGATGTGTTTTTGAATTCAGTGTTTCCCTCTCCAACTGCTCAGACACACTCAAGGTGTGTAACACTTAATGATACTGATCACTGGTGTGTAATGCAATCAGAGTTTATGTTTCTCTAGTGTGACTTATTAATAGCAGTATGTACACAGTGCACTTTCCTCAGCTTTTTCTGGGAATGCAGGTGCTGGTTGTCCTGTCAGCTGATGAGCCAGAAATGGGCTCAAAAACAAGGAGAGGTGGCAGAGGTCTCTGATGGGGGTCCTGTGCGAGGTACAGAATAAACTGCAGGGTTACAAACACGTTTTATCCTGCTGATAGCTTTTAATCCTCATTGTCTCATGGGTTTTCTTGATAAATACACTTCTCAACCTCCACTGAGCTGCCATCCAGGCCTGAATTTTAAGGAACAATAAACATAATGGACAGACTCAATTTAGTAGATTTCGCTATGAGCTTTTTATTAGTGCAGCTTTTTTAAAAGAAAGAAGGAAAAAGAGATGACTGCATTTATCTACTTGAAGTGCAGAAAGCAGCTCTTGGAAATCCAAGGGAAGCGTGCCTGAGTGGGCTCAGTTCAGCTGGTGGCTGTGGAATGAGGGAAGGATCCATCCTGCTGCGCAGCCTGCGGAGCACTGGCCGGTCTGCAATGGGTTAACACAAGTGCAGATGTTCTGGAATTCCTCTTTTGACTTGACCGTGGGGTTTTGCTGCACTTCAGAGCACAAGTGCACTCCAGTCACAGCAGGTTCATGGGTTTGGAGATGCCTTTCATCCCCTCCTGTTCTTGCTGCGTGCTCGGGAAGGGATCACGCCGTTTCTTGCAGCCATGTGTCTTCCTTGGTTGCGTTTCTAGAGATTTGCAGACCCACATAAAGCATCCATTAAATTAAGCAAAATGGCCTTTAGAAAGCTACGTTTCAAGTGGAAGGAATGCTTTATGTAACGTAGGGGTATATGAGGGGACCTAAATACAAGCTTAAATTGGCTGTTACGAAAATAGGTATAATTGGGTTTTTGCACAGTGATTTTACAGCTTCTGAGTTTAATGTCCTGATGAAATCCTGCATCCAGTCCACGTGCAGCCGAGTAGATGGGGGTTGAGGAGCTTGAGTAATGGGACTTGTTCTAGGAACAGCCTTGCCCTCGATTGCAAAACTGGACATACCTGTCATTTGCTGAGGCTCTGCTGTGGCTGAGAGGTGTCTGGGGTGGTGATTCCCTCTCACCTGTGTCTGCCATTCGGTCTCTCCCTCCTGCCACCCCGTGTCAGGGGAAGGGGCATCTCTGACTGTGGTTGTAACTGTTTGCAGGTGAAAAATGCAGCTGTACCCTCCTAACTGGGGATGTGCCAAGAGCTGCAGCTTTGTTTTCCAGCCAGATCAATGCAGTTCGTTTAAGTCGTTGGGTAATTTAGTAGCTGGAGGCACTTCTGTGGGCTTGGCGTGAGAGCGGCTGCTTCACTTCCCCCCTCGGGAAGGCTGGGAAGGGTTTCCCTCTGAACCCAGGCTTCCCCAGCTGCATCTGAGCACAGGTGATGCTGTGGGGTCGTTGTGCAGCCGTTCTGGGATCAGGAGCCTCAGGAAGTGGAGGATATCACATTTTGACCTTGCATCCTCATATTAATCCCGATGGTTTTTCCTGTTTTAAATATTTAAAGCCTTTCCGTTCTTCTGTCTGGGGAGACAGAGTATTGGCTCTCCTGGGTAAAGATTGACACATCCTCTTTCAGAAAGCTCGTCCCAAAGCAGGTTTTCTTCATAGCAGTCGAATCCTGTTGGGAGGAATTGGAAGAATAATTTTTTTTATTTGGTCTGTCTTCAGCCAGTTAGGCCTGAGAGCTGGTTTCCTTTCTAGCTTACTAAGGTCTTGAAAGGATGAAAAAAATCTGTTGCTTTCCTTGGAGTCTCTTACCCAAGACATAGGAAGAGAGCCTGGTACTGTGAGACAGGGCGGAAAAAGCTGAGATAGTATTTGCTGCTTCTTTGAAACTCCCCCTTTTTAATTGTCTAAACAGTGTTTCAAAGAAAATCTCTGCTCTTCTCTATCTTCTTCCAGCATTATAATTCTATATAATCACTTTTCTTTCTCTAAAAGAATAGAGCATGATTTTTTTTTTTTTTTTCAGAACGGAGAAGGGATAAAATCCAGATGTTGCTGGGATACACTTTTCCCTCTGTTTAGTGGCTTCAGTAAATATGCTGCAAGAGGTGGGGCTGGTGTTTTTGTTCTGAGACAAATCATCTACAACAAATCCCATCTGCTGATGGGGGGAGAGTGTCTCTTGGGTGTGACTTGGTGGGGTTAGAGCTGATTCTGCCAGAGACTGAGGCTGGCCCAGGGGCTCCTTTGGGGTCTTTGCCCTTGGTCCCTCATGGTCTTCACGCTGCCCTTCCCACACCACTGCTGAGCTGCTGCTCCGTGAGCACAGGGGTAGGATCCCTGGCATGGGAGTGGGCACTTCTGCTCTAAACAGGCACAGGGCATTTTTGGACTAGCTCTGCTCTGCAGGCAGCCCTGGCTGGGTGAGGGCTGTCACATCCTCTGTGCTGTCCCACATGGGATGCTCAGTTTAGCGGGACTCTCCTGGCAAGCCAGGCTTTTTGGTGCTGGTGTTGCAGCCCAGTAAAGAAATCCATGTGCCCTGCACCAGTGTGGGGCTGGATTCAGAAGCTGGGCTCTGCAGATGGGCAGCCCTTTTCCCTCCTTTCTTGCCTTTTCAGTGCATGCCATGCTTGTCCCTGCTCTGCAGCCTTGCAGGCTGAAGCAGCAGTGATTTTCCGGCATGTGTTGCACAGAGGCGTTGTGGGACCAACACGGCAGCTCTGTTCCCCGTTTCATGTTTTCACCTGTTTAGGCAAAGTACATCCCTGCTTTGTTGGCAGCCTGTTGGGTTGCACAAACAGTGTAAGACAAAACCACGAGCAGGTGTTGGTCCAGCCAGGGTAATTACTGGTTCCATGCTGCTGCTGGTAGGCAGAGAGCCTGAGCCACCCTTCCCATGGAGCTGTCTGGCAGCACTGCGGCTGCAGAAGGGCTCCGGGCAGGGCTCAGCCACTCCCTGGATCTCTTCCCTGCTGCTGATTGCATAAAAAAAGTTTATGCATATAGGGGGGGAGGGAGGAGAGCTGAGGGTGGCTCTGGTCAGGTTTAAAGCACCGACTTTATGTGCCAATTTTCATTTGCATTTAAAAAGTTGGCAAATGCATGGCTGAACCTAAAGGGCAGATGTGAGGATGGGAGAGGCAGGCGTGCTAAGAGAGAAGGGAGAAGCAACATCTCAAAATCTTGCCTGACTTCAGAGGGTTCAGGCTGGCTTCTCCCACACATCCCAGACCATGGCCAAACATCCTGGATGAGACATGATGGGGAACACATGCCCACACAGAGTGTCACGCTGCATCACTTGTGCTGTGGAGCAGGGAGGGGAGAAGACATTGCTTTCTACCCTTTTGGAAATTTAGCCAGAGAAAAGCTGATCCTGATCCAGCCAGCAGCATGCACAGGGTCTTTTTTTCTCAACCTTTAAATTTCCTTTGGACTCCCACCCTTTTTGCTCTCCCTAGCCATTTTGGCATCCCCTTTTTCTCAGACTCTACATTTTACTTTTGGGACTCCCACCCTTTTTGGCCTCCAGTCTTCTTTTAGCCTTCCCCTCCTTTCCAGCCTCCCACCCCTTTTCAGGCTTTGTGGAGTGAGCTGGCTGAGCAGGAGGAGGAGGACGAGGTCCAAGCTTGTTGCCACACGTTGGTGTTTGGCTCGGCAGAATTCCTTTCTTTCCTTTCCTGTCACGCTCGGTGTCGGTGCCCATTCCAGCAAGGTGATGGTGGTGCACGTGGGCCTGGAGACTCTCAGCTGCCTGTGTATATTCAGGTGACACTTCATGTTTGCAGGCCCACTTTTGAACACCTGCATGTGAAGCATCTAAATCAGCCTGACTTCACATCAGTGAGCCCAGCCTGCCGTTATTTAGCTGCTGTGGTAATTTCCAGCAACTCTCTGATTCTTAATCTTTTCCTGGGATCAAAAAGTTGTTTTTCTCTGTCCTCCTAGGTGCATGAAAAGTAACTTTTTAAAGCTTTATTTGAGAGCAGTGATATTCTGATATATTCTGTTAAGCCTGCCAGTCTGCTCTCTTGCTGCAGAGGCAGGAGCAGTGAGGAGTGGGTTGTGTGTCCATGGCTCCAGCGTGCTGTGTCTGGCAGCAACAGCCTCCCTTGCTCTCGGGTTAAAGGCCACTTTTATAGGCCAGTAGGACTCCTTCTGATCAGACTGTACTAATTAGTACCAATTAACCATTATCAGTGACAGACAGTTCTTACAGGCTTCATAAAGAACTCCTGTGTACACGTGTTTCTCTGGCGAACCTCCTGCGGGATGCAGAGCTCCCACCCAGCCCTGAGTGTCTCAGCTTGCCAGGCACTGGGGAGGATCCGTGTCCCGTAATCCCTTCAGTGTTGCAGGCAGTCACACTGATGGATGAGAGAGAAGTCATGAGTTGTCTTTTGTTGCAAACTTTTTGCTGCTTTGTTCTCCTCACTTGAAAATACATCTGCTGGGCATTGCTCCTGGGGTGTTGTGCAAGATTTTGCTGTGGCTCTTCCTCCTCAACACTCCACAGCCACTGCCCCCACTGTGGGCATGGGGTGTCAGGAGACACCAAGCTTTCACCAGGCTCAGCAGCATGTGGGGCTCAGCTCTGTGTGTTTGAAGAGGAGAAAATGTGATAAACAGTCCACCAGTGCCTTGAAGTGCAGAGTGCTGCCCTGGGCCGTGGACGGACAGTCTGGCACTGTTGGATGAGGCAGGGAGGTCTGTGGGGTGGGCTGAGTGATCCCAGAAACTTCACAAATCTCTGTGAAGCTTTGGCATTGCCATCAGGCGAGATCAGGAGAGCAGTCCTGGGGAAGCAGGGGAGAGAGGAACAGGACCTTGTGTGGCAATGTCTGGTGTGGGAAAAGCACGTGGGCTCATGAACCAAGGGTGGTGGCACCTCTGGTACTGCTGGCCCTGTGGAGATGGTGGGAGCAGGTGTCTGCTGGCCAGGGGGAGCTCTGCCAGGACGAGTCCCCAGGAGGGGAGCTGGGGTGTGTGTGCAGCAGCTCGGACATGGCTCCCATCACTGACAGATCCTTTCTGTTTTTCTTTCAAATGTCTCCAGGCACTGAATGTTTAGGTCGCACCTTTCCAGGTAAACTGGGTAAGTGAAGTATTTCAAGAGTTGCCAAGATCTAATTACGAAGGCTGATTGCATGATTGCAGCTGCTGTACCGTAAACACCCCGGTTACTGCTCCACGGAGTGGGTGGGACATTGCCTGGCCCTGAGAGCAGCAGGTACCTGCTCCTCTGGGACACAGGGGGATGCAGTGGTGTCTTCAGAGGCTGACTGTGCAAACCTGCTGGTTTTTGTCTACTGTATCTGGCTGCACTTTGGTAATCCTGGATGGGATTTTTTTTTCTTCTGCTGTTCAATGTAAAAACATGTTCAAAAGCTGAGTGTCTAAAACACCAGTACTCTTTCGTTTGCTGCTACTCTGGCAAACTGATGAGCAGTGTTACATTGAGGAAAGAGACTTTCACTCTATTTTATGAAAGTAGTTGACATCCTGAACCATTTTAAGTCATGGGATGTGGGACTTCTGCTGAGTGTGGCCAGAGATACCCATGTTCATCACAGACAAAACCAGGTGTTGGAAGCTCTGTTAAACCAGGTTCCTGGATATGAGCCTAAGCTGTTTGCAAAAGAGCCTTTAAAAATTTGCAAAAGACACTGTTATGATGTTTATTAGTCTGTCTCTCAGTTTAGAATCAAGTTTATGACAGTACCTCAAAACTAAGGTGTCTTTGCTCAAATGTGATGTCCCAAGCCTGCTGGGGAAAAACCAGCTAAATAAATTGTTAACAAATGGTGAATGAATGATTTTAATAAATGGCAAATCAATTGCTATAGAGCCTGGAAAGTCAATAGAGCTTATGACCTTGGCTTATAACCACACTCAGATCCTTAACATGCTTATAATGCCTACAAATCATTCATTAGGCTTTTATCAAGCAGCAATTAGTGAAAGTCATAATCTAAAATAAGAGGAAAAAAAGAATTATTTCAGTTCCTTTATTTCAAGCCTGGTGGCACAATTTGGTTGCACAGCAGGACAGTCCTTGCTTATGCAAAGAAGCTGTGAGACACCACCGGTCCCCCGGCAGCGTTGTGGTGCAGACATCAGGCAGGGGAACCGCAGGAGCCTGAGGCTGGGATCAGCCCCGGAGCTGGGACACTCACACCAGCCCATAGGGAAGCTGTCCTGCAGCAGTCAATGGCTTATTTACATTTATTTTATATTAATGCCTTAAGATCTCAGCAGATCAGGAGGGCAGAAGGAGCTGTGGTGTCCCCATGCTCTGAGAGGCTGCTCGGGGTGTTTTCGCTCCAGCAAAAGGTGTGTGGCTGTTGCTCCACGGTTGTAAAACTCACACCCGTTTTCTTGTGCTGTGATTTGGGAAAGTGTGTGAGCGGGGATGTGTTCGAGCTGTGCTGCTCTTCCTGCTTTCCCTGGTCTTCCCATTGTGTGTCTGTGTGTTTGTGCCTCGGGGAGGGAGGCAGAGATGCAAGTGAAAACATGCGGTTTTCTTAGAATATAAATAACAGAAAATCAAGTATAATTTTTGTTTGTTGTAGAGTCATTCCCTGCAGTCTCCAGTTGTTTGCTCCTTTGCTGCACTCCTGTACTCTTTGGGTTTTTTTCATCTTACCAGATGGATACTCTTTGGAATGTGCTGCAGGACACTTTAGATCTTGCTGCGGGGTTGATTGTGCTCTCTGCGAAGAGCTGTGCTTGCAGACATCACTGCGTGCCCGGGCTTCTGAAAGCCCAGCCTGCCAGACGGGGCTGCCTCTATCAGACGGCTTTTGCCTCGCCTTTGTTGTCTGGGTCCTTGTCTGCAGCTCCAGCCCGGGCCGGCATTCCCAGACATCACCACCTCCACCACCACCCGCATCCTCCCGGAGTGTCCTGGTGCTGCTGCAGAGCCAGAACCCCAGGGAGAGGTGCCCGTGGCCAACCCTGTGACACCTGGGATAAAGCCCTGCACGTGGTGGGTCAGAACACCAAACCTGGGCAGGGAGCAGCACTTCCTCCTGCAAGGGGGTTGGCTTTCACTGGCTTTTTTCCCCTGGGTTTTTAAGGTATTCCACCATCTCCCTGGTAACTCCTGGGTGTCTGTGGTGTGGATGTCATCTCTTGGATTCCTGTAAGTGACTTGTGGATCCTTCTCGTGCCTGCTGAGAGGAAACAGTTTGGCTGAGCTGCAGCCTCTGCCCAGATCTGCACACTGGGCATGGTCAGGCACCACTGTGTCCCCTATTTGGGGAGTAAAAGAAGAGGTGATGCAGTTTCTGGTGGATTTTGTGTCAGCTCTCCGCTTCTCACAGAGGGTGACTTGGAAATGGGTACAGAGGGGGAGGGAGAGAATGCTCTCCACAAATGGCTATTCTTGTTTAGGAGGAGATGCATTCCTTGAACTCTGTAAAATCAAAGGGCAGGGTGGAGGGTTTGCACCAAGCAAAATTCACATAGCTAAACATGTAAGTACATGAAAATGTGTGATTTCATAAAAGTTTGGGTGAATTCTGAGAGAAGCTGGGTCATGCTCTGCACTCACTGCAATGCTCCCCTGTGAAAATGCCAATGTGCACCATTCTTTATTTTATTGTTGTGGGTTTGGGCCTTTTGTTATATTAGTCTTAAATGCGTTTGTTTCCATAGCTGCACTGTGCTGATAAAATCCCAGTGTGGGATCTCTCAGTTTCTCTGTGCATGTGCACCAAAAATAAATCCCAGGCAGTTGTCAGGAGATGAGCTGCTGCCATGGCAGGTGCCAGGCTGTGAGGAAGTTCTGGCTGGACCCTGCTGAGGCTGCAGGTGTGTGGCATCTTGCCCCAGTGCCACCATCCAGCGTCCTGCCACAGCTCCTGGCTCTGTTGGTGCCTCAGTAGTCCCAGAGACGTGGAGCACCTGGGGAAGGAGTTGCCACAGGACTGGTGATGTTTTGGAGGTGGGGTAGGAAGCAACAGAGGCAGGGGGAGAAAAAAGTCCTTGTCCCTCACCTTTTGTTGTGTAAGGTATGGATGTGATGAGGTATGCTGGTGAAGTATTGGCATCTGGTGGCTACCAGGATACTAAAACTTCTCTCTTGCTCTGAGTTCGCTGTATTCGCCATCAGCTGTTGATAAATCACCTCTCATCAGAAGGAGGTGGGGATTTAATAGCTGTTTAAACGATCTCAGTTGCTGGCTCTGGTTTTCCTTGGTCTCAGGCTGTAACTCCAGAGCTCCAGCCTGGAGCTGGCAGAAGGGAGGGGGGATTCCCTGCAGCTGCCTGAGGTGGCTGCTGGCTGTGCCCAGGGTTGCAGGTCCCATGTGGAGCAGTGCCACTTGGGCCAGTGAGTGTCACTGATTCCCAGGGTGGCACCACACCGGTGCCACCGTGGGTCACACTGGTTTTACATCTGTACTGCTGGGCTGGAGCACATCTTCTGGGTACTTACCTTTCCTTCAGGAATAGTGAAACTAAAGAGTTTTGTTTTGCCCGGAGTTCTGATCTGTGGGTTCCCAGGTTTGTGTGCTGGGTGTGCTCAGGGCAGCTGCTGCTCCTGCTGCCTGTGCTGGCATGGTCAGGGCATGGCTAGGGTTTGGGATCACCCCAAAACCTTATCCTGAGGGCACGTGGGGGTGATTGACTGGGAGTGCTTCCCCTCAGTGCTCTGCCAGGGGTGTCCTTAACCCCCTCCCCCGGATGCTCTCTCTCCTTTAATGCATCTTTTTAAGTACTGGGTAATAGTGTTTTCTTTCTGGCAGAGATGAACGAGGGCTTTTAATAGGTCCTTTATTTTCTCTTTGTGCAGTTCCCTGGCAGTAACCTGCCATTAGCTCCAGCATTTATTTAGGGTATTTGTATATTTATATGTGAGGACCTCAACACTGGGAAGCCAAGGGGTTTTATCAGGGTCACACAAGAAATATGTGTTAAAGCTGGGATTTCGGCTTTTTCTGAATATTGAGCTGACCTCTAGGCCTGGCAGAGGGGGAGCAGCTTGGTTTGCCCCCTTTTAACTGAGCCAGACAGGGAAAACAGAAAATAAAATCTCTGTGGAAGGAAGCATATATTTCTTTTTTGCTCTTTCCTGTTGGCAGTCTGCAGGGGGCTGGAATTGCAGGATCACTGTGTTCAGGAGCGTGAGGATGCTGTGTGCGAAATACACGGAGGCAAAGGGAGACCCGGGGCTGAAAATCTGATGGGCTCCTTCAAGTCCACGGGTTCCAGCTTCGCTGGGAAGTGGAAGCTGCCCTGCAAAGCCTACAAAGCCTGTGCTGGGCAGGAGGGGTGGGCTGTGCGTGCCCCCTCCCCCGGCAGCGGTGCGGGGCGATGCTGTGGCTGCAGCTGGGGCTGCCTCGCTGCTCCTGCCCCGCAGCGCCTCTGTGCCCGCCTTGTCTGAGCGGCCCCAGTGTGCCGGAGCACAATGCTCCCTTCACTCCCCGTCAGACTGGAGGTCTAGACGCTTTCCCTGCCTTTTGTTGTCAGGGTCACAGGTTAGGGAGCGTTCCCAGCTCCTTTTTCCCTCGGCTGATCAGGGATCGCTCCCCGCACGGAGAGCTGCACCGGGGCACCCCTCCGGAGGGAGTCACCCCGCTACCCAAACACACTCAGATTAAAATTATTGTGGCAGCTCCCAGAAAGAAATGTGCTTCTGAAAGGCAGTCGGGATCACCCCCTCTCCAGTTCTTGCCGGCACAGATGCTCAGCTGACACCAGCTAAATAGAAACCTCTTAGCCCTTGCCAGTAAGTCTGGAGCAAACTGCCAAAAAGCATCGAGGACCAAGACACAAAACGAATCAGGCCTGAGCAAAGTACTTGCAAACGGAGGATGGAACTGATGTGTTCTGTCTCTTGATTTTTAGCACGTGAGGTGTTTCAGTCTCGGGGTTGTTTTTTTCGTTTTTTTTTCTAGATACAATGGTGGCATTTTAAAGGTTTTCAGCAGATACAAAGCAAGTACCCTAGCAACAAAGGGAAGGTTTTTCCCTTGATGGGGGCTTTTTTAACGTGAAGTTTTTATGAAATTTTCCTTCCCCCATAAAGACGAGTTTGGCTGAAAGGGACATTTTTAGTGGCTTTTAGACATATTTAGAGATGGGCTCAAGCCTGTGATGTTGCCCCTACCCCCAGCCCATCCTTGTCAGCCTTGCCCTGGCCAGGGGATGCCTCTGGGCTGCAGCCCCTTGTCTGGAGGAGAGAGGTGCAGAGGAGGGAATGGTTTGATAAAGAAGTTGAGAACAACTTTTTTCTTCTTCCTGGCAAGAAGACATAACAAAAAATTGGCAGGTTCGTGCTTTTTAATATTGAATTAAAATCTATTAAATAGTCATAGAGAGCCAAAACCTGAAATTGCTGTTAGGCACTGCTCTTGGTCAAGTGAAATGCTTCTGGATCTGGCTCACTTCTGCATTTTGTGTGTGTATGTGTATCATGTGTGAAGAATGAGTGTGTGAAGCTCAAATAGAGGTTTTAAATAGAATTAATGCTGGCAGTTCTTTCTCCCTGAATCTTGCCAACATGAATTGCAGAGGAAGTTCATGTGAACTCCATGGCTGATTTGACAGCTGCACACCCATGGTGGGTTCAAAGCCCAGGCACTGTTGAGCAGAAGTGATGACATTTTTTGGTGTTTCTTCTTTTCAGAGAGTGAGGGTGGACCAAGGGAGCCTGTTTCCCACCCCAGTCCTGGCACATGCATGTTGAGCAGTGGTGGCCCAACTTCTACGCCAGAGCTTTATCCGTGGTCCCAGATGCTTCCACTCTCAGGGGAATGTCACTGATTTGTGCAGCCTGGGGGACATGATGGAGACACAGACCATCCCACTGGCAGTGGTGGAGACCCCAGAGCCCCCAAACCCGCCCCTCTTGTCCCTGTGGGAATCCTCATGCACCTGTGTGCAGTGGGAACAGTTTGGGGTTAATTCCTCTGCAGTGCAGCGAATGATGATGCTTGTACGGGGTGTGGGGGGAAATAATGTTAAATTAAACTCTCCGTAAGGGAAGAAAAGCATCCAGCCCCATTCTTTACTGCTCATTTTAGTAATTTCTTCCAGATAACCTACACATCTGTGTCAGTGCAATTAAAGCAGAAATTCTGTCTAATGAACAGTTGTAGCCCTTGGGCTATTGCGGAATGAACAATGAAGTTGGAAACAGTCTTATTAAAATAATAATTAAGAAACAAGGGTTGGGAGACAGAGGGAGGTGCAGATGAGGTGGTGGTGGGATGCTGTAGGGTGAGGAGGAGAGAAGAACTGAATTCAGGCTGGTTCTGGACTTCCAGGGGTGATGGGGCAGTGAGCTTGTACCAGGGCAGGGCACAGGGTGGTGCCAGGGGCATGTGCTCATGCCATGTCCCAACAAAAGAGTCTCTCAGGCCAGTCTTGCACTGGGGTGGAAGTGCTGGCCCGGGGGTGGCTGTGGCCTGGCCCTGTCACGGGCAGCGTTTGCCCTCCTGTTCAGCAGAACAGCGATTTTGCCTGTGTATTTCATTTTGAGGCTTTTTGTGGTTCTTCAACAATTGATAAAGCTCAGAGAGGAAGGAGAGTGTTTCTTGTGTTAGACAGGATTATATTTTGTTTTGGTTTTTCCAGAAAACTGTCCTTTCTCAGTAAAAAAACCCAACACTCTGCACACCCACATAGTTTGCTTTAACTTTCTTTTCTTTTTTTGCATTCCTGAGGACTGAAACTGAGCAGGCTCAACTGTGTCAGTGATGGAGACTGGCCAGTTTTTCTCATGTGATACAGTTTATTCTTTTGTCTCTAAGTAAATAAAAACAAAAAATCCCTTTTCATTGTTGTTAACCCTTGGGGTTATATTAGTGTTTCTCCACAAGTCATCATTTTATGCCAATAAATCAGTTAAAACTTGGAGCTGGCTTTTTCAAACTTAATACACTTCTATTTAGAAATGCACGTGCTGCAAAAAGCTACTGACATCTCAGATTAATAAAATAAATTCTAAAAAAAAAAGCAAATGCCATAAAAAAGAGGCCAGACAAATCCCACTGGAATGATACATTGGAATGATTTTAGAGGGATTTATATCTATGAGCTGTGGGGGTTTTGTGGGTTTTTTCCTTTTGAAATGGTTGTGAACCAGAGTGATTGCTTATCATTTTCATTTTAACTCCATCTGACAAATCGTTTTAGATGGAGAAAGCAATACTGCGTCTTTAAATGGCTACTCTGTCAGCGCATCTTGCAGGGCTTTAAATGCCCTTTGTTATCGCAGTCTAGACAGGACGCAGGCGGAATATTTGATATGTTATAAGGCAGAGATGTGACAAGGTTGAATTAATTTACTGGCTTATTTAAAGCTGAATTTCTAAACATTTTTCCTTACAAACTTGTCTTTTTCTCTCTCTGTCCTATATTTTTTTTCCCCCCGAAGTTCGTGCAGTATGTTTCAACTGTTTAGACTGGGAGAGGAGACATTGGCTTACTGCAGCCTGCAGTACTTTAATTGCCCTTTTTATGACTGTCTAGACATCATGCAGATGCATGTTTGTGGTGAGAAGACATTTCCCCCTCTGGTTATACGATAGTCTGAAACCTTTACATTCCCTATCTCCTTACCCCCTCTGCCTTGGAATGTGCTTTACTCCCTTCATCCCTGAAAATCACTTTTTTCCTCAGTTTTATTTTCTGAAGGACACTTCGGCCCCCGTTTTCCTGCTCTTTTCCACACGCTGGTGTGGGCATGGGGGTGTGAGGAGGGGACGGCTCTCGGGTGTCGCCGCACCGGGGGTGTCCCCGCAGCGCTGTCCCCGCCGTGGGTGCGGGTCCCCGTACGAGCGAACACATCGGCGGGCTTTGAATGGGTGCGGAGTTTTAGTTATGCAAATCGATGCATTAATTAACCCCGTTGCTATAGCTACCGCTTTATTGTTAAATGCAGTGAAAAGGGGACAGGCTGTGTCCGTGGATAATCCTCCCGTCGGTGCTGTGCCCTCTCCCGCCCCGCACCGGGCGCAGGCGGGGCAGCTGCCGCCCGCATCCCGCATCCCGGCGGGCAGGTGGCGGGGCAGGGCCGGCCCCACAGCGGCCGGGATGGGCCAGCCGGGGCTCCAGCGCCTCCCCCCGGGCCCATTGTGGGGGCTGACCCGGGGGTCGGCTCCCCGCAGCCCCCCTGCCCCGTGTATCTGGGGATGGGACGGGGGAGCGCGACAATGGGGCGGCAGGAGGGACGCAGATGGGCCGGGATGGGGATGCTCGGGAGAGGGAGCAGAGCACTCCGGGATGGGAATGGGGATTCTCAGAGAGGGCAGGGATCCCTTCGTGGGGATGCCTGGGAAGGGCAGGGAAGCCCAGGATGAGGTTGCTCAGGGAAGCCAAGGATGAGGATGTTCAGGAAGGGCAGGTGACCCCAGCCCTGTTCTTGGCCCCAAAGCCCATCTGTGCCTGGCTTTCTCTTTGTGTGCACCCTAAAACCTGCACATGCAGAACCTCCCGATGAAACAGACTTCCCAGCAGATCTGCTGTGGGAGTTAAAACCTTTCTCAGGCTGTTGCTGCAGCTGAGGTGGAAGTAAATTTATTACCTTTAATTTTGTCAGATTTGGGGCGGTTGTACTCACCTCCCCCATTCACTCTGGTATGTGTGTGTGTGTATATATATATATATGTGTATATAAATTTTTTTTTTTTTCACATCTCTGTGTGTGCACATGCATTCGCTCCCATCTGGTGGTAGTGACCAGTTCAGACCAGTTCAAGAACTGAACTTGAATCCTGCAGTGACCAGACACAGTGTGCCTTGTCTGGGCATTTGCATGCATTTTGCATATTTTTTCCCTGCAATGCATAATTTTCCCTGTAACTTAAGACTGTCCTTGTTCCCTGGGAGTAACTTGCCTTGTGAAAGGTCACTCCCCTGGCGAGCGGGAGCTGCAGAGTGGCACAGATGATAACGGTGCTTGGGATGAGGCAGGGCAGGGAGTGTTTCCCGTTTTTTGGCCCCGGACCATGCTGAGGAAATCCGGTCGCAGTTCCAGCCCTGTCATGACCTGTGTGGCTTTGGCCAGCTTGCTCAATCTGGGTTTCAACATCCGTCTGCGAGGCAGGGCAGCCCCTGTGGCACTGCTGCCCAAGGCTGCGTGTCCTGGAGCCCCTGGGGGAGCTGCAGCCTCAGGACAGGGGCATGGCAGGGTCCCCAGCACCAAAAAATGTCAAGGGGCTCCTTGGGGCTGTGCTGGTTGATAAGTGAGGTGGTGTGAGGGAGCCATACTGGTACAGAGTAGAAATGCTGGAGGAACACAAGTTACCCAGCCACAGTTTGGGGTGTTTTGTGGCTTTTCTGCACCTCAGTCATGTCCTTGACCCGGGTGCTGGGTGTGAGTTGATGGGTGTCATGCTTGTGGCAGGGAGGCACAGGCACTGCTGCCGTCTGTGTCTAACTCAAGGTGCCCCTGCATGAGCACTGGTCCCACAGGACTTGGTGGGCACTGTGAGAGAGGTTGGGAGCTGGCACTGGGGCACCTGGAGCTGCTTTGGGCTTTGACAGGGTCATGGCTGAGCACACTGGGAATTGACCAGGGGATGGTTTCCCCCAGAATAAGTGGAAATGGAAACTTTCTAGGGGACAGCCAGGGTGGAGAGACACCTGGTGAAAGCCGGTGTACAGAGCATTTGTTCAGCTGCGAGAGGCTGTGGTTGATGCTGATGACATCCACAAACCCCCATCTCCACACCCCCGTGCCATCCCCGCCAGCTGCTGTGCGCTGGGGCATCCCACACGGAGCGGGACAGCCTGTGCCATCTCCCTGCCCTGCTGCTGCCTGCCTCTCTGTGTGCACAGCAAGTGCAGCCTGCTGGGTCCTCCTGACCTCCAGAACCCAAGGTGCCTCGTGCTGGGCTGGATGACAAATGAATCCCATATTCCCTGGTGTCCCCGCAGCAGCAGGAGGAGGGAGCAGGCTCCGACGCTGCTGCGTGATGCAGTGCAGGTGGATGCAGCTGAGGGAGGCTGCAGGTGCCCTGTCAGCATGAGGCAGCTCCCTTGCAGTAGGAGACAGGGCTGGGAGGAAGCTGGAATCAGAAACCCAATCCCTTTAATTGCTGTTAGCTTTCTGGAGAGGGGGCAAAGCCCTCCTTGCACGGAGCACTTGCTCTCCTTGGAGCGTCCGTGTCTGGCAATTTGTCTGTCGAAACAGATGTGGGCAGCGACAAACATCTATTTCTATAACTAGAAACAAATTTGGTAATTGCCTCTTTCAACAGGACTTGCTCAAGCAGGAAATGAAATTCCTAAATGGCAGTTAGCAAAAGTATTTATAGCTAAGTTCATAAATGAGATGTGCTTTCCTTTGTCATGAGTTTCTGCTGGGTGGAAGGAAAAAAAGCCCTCTACAGTAGCAAGCCACATATTGATCAGGAGTGTTTCCAGGGTATACAAAAATACTTATTTACTAATGTGTTTATTTTTGCTGGCTAGAAATTTATTTTAACTGGTTAGAAATACCCCTGACAAACAAAACCTGTTTGGTCTTTTAGGGTCAGCTGGTGGGATTTGATCTGGATATTGTATGCTGGGTTTTTTCATTCATTATTTGGTAGATTTTTTTTTTCCTGGTTCAGGCTGTTTATGATTGCACATGGTAAACTCTTGTTCTTGTCCCTCTCTCCTGGTGCCCTTGTTCAGAGGGGTGGTGATGTTCTGCCCTCACCCCTGCCCAGACATCATCCAGGCCTGATGCTGTTGTGCTTCCTCTCGGGAAGCAAGAGATATTTTGGATGTTCTCAGCTTGGTGGGGGCCATGAGCCCTGCTCAACATTTTCTAGTGAGCAAGCAAATTTACCTGTCTTTTAAGTGCAAAATCAAAATGACTTTATTCTTTTAATCCAGTTCAGCTGTTCTCACCCTTGTGAGTAACTTCAAAAGCCATGTACTCCTTCCAGTCATCTCTGAAGGCTGGGATCAGCCTGACTGTGTGTGAAATACCTTGTCTAAAAATCCTGGAAAAGGGGAGAGTGAGGGAAATAAGCACAGATAAGAGGGAAGGGGTTGGCATATGCAGGATTTCAGAGACTTTATTTGTCCCAAAGAACCTTGTTAGTTCTCATTGCTCTGAGGGAGCTGTTTCATGTCTTCAGGAGTTTCTCCAAACAATTGTCTGGTTGACAGGTCTCTGCTCCGAGCCAGGGAGCGTCCTGGCTGACAGAGCTGCTGACCCCAGCTCTCACATTTGCCATTTCCCTGTAAAAGCCGAGTTCTGCCATGCTGATCCTGCCTCTCTGACCCTTGGATGCTTGTCCCACTCCCCGTAGCTGCCACCGAGCCGGGCGAGATTGGGAAGGTCACCTGAAAACAGGCCCAGTGGTGCAGCCAGGACAGGTGCTGTGTTTTTTAAGCACTAAAAAATGTTCTGAGGCCAAACAAGTCTGATATTTCTGTGACTATTAAGCATGAAATGCGGCTGTTTCCTTTAAAATAAACAAAAATGGGGGCGGGGAGGGGGATGAGGCTGTCATTTGCCAGTGACTCAGAGGATGTGATGCTTGATTACCTGGGGTGGCATCTGAAGAAAAAGAACTGTATTAAACACAATTACAACCCAAGGCTTGGCACTATGAACAGGACTTCTTGAGGCCCTATCCCCTGTTTTCCAGCAATGTTTTTTCTTCAATTGGCTCCTTTTCTAAGTCTCACTTGCTCCCTGCCCTCCTGTCCCATCTCAGCCTGCCATCACTGGCTCTCACAGCGTCGTCGTTTCTGCTCGCTGCATCAGAATTGACTGTGCTGAATCCAGAAATGAAGTTTAGCTGTTACCTGTACTGATGATGAATGAAGCAGGCCCAAAATGATCTCTTCCCAGCTGTCCTGCCTGTTGTCACAGGCCCAGTCCTGGTCCCTTTGATGCCTTGGTGTTGCTGCAGGCTCAAGGTGCTGCCAGTCAGTGCCAGCAGCAGCACTATCAATATTGAGATCATACTCTGTATCTATCTGCAGTACTTCCCTTGCTGTCCTGTAAACAAACACAATTGTTGACAATCTGATGGGCCCTTCCTATCTGGTTTTATGGAGGTATTGGAAGATAAATGTAGCAGATGCTAATACAAAAATAGTGCAGTAATGACTTTGCCTGCTCTGATTGTTTCTAAGATGACCTAGCAGATGAGCTAGGGTGAGTAATCTGCCATCTGAAGTTCTTTGTTCTTTCATCTCTTCTTTGCTGTCCACAGCCTCTGAGAGGGAGAACACTCTTTAAGGAGAGTTAGAGTATGTGTGAGTGTGTAAGAGTGTGTGTGAGTTTGCAAGAGTGTGTGTGTAAGAGAGTGTGTGAGTGTATTAAGAGTGTGAGATTTTTTTAAACTTTTTTCCTTAGGAGTTATGGCTACATTTCTTCATCTTAGCCTTTATCTCCTGAGTAATTTCACTTCTCATCACTTCTCACATGATACACAATTCCAGTACATACTGAAATTGTAACTGAAGCTTGGGGATGACTGGTTTGACCTGCAGATGTGTGTTACACCTGGCTGAAGGCACAGGTCATCTTGGCTGAGACCCTGCCTGTAAACTGTTCTGTCCACCTCTAAATGATAGCTGGAGTGTCTGAAATGATTGCAGCAAAATACAGGATTTGTTTGGGTTTTTTTTTTCTTTCTCCTTTATACTTGTGGTGGTTTGAAAGTTTGTCTTCTGCAAACTTTCTGGAAGGAGGAGCATTAATAAAGTTTATAGAAAGCATTTTATGAACTGAAATGTAGCTGTAAAAGGCAAGGCAATGCACTTAAAGTGTAACACAGCCTCACCTCCCCTACGGCTGTAAGGGTGCTCCCAGCATACCATTGACTCAAATCACTCTCCCTCCTTGTAAATACATTAATTAATTTGAACCTGTGGGTGCCAGTATTTTGTTTATAAGGACTCGAGGAAGCTCCCAGCTGCACCTTCCTGCAGCAATTTCTGTGGAGCCATGAGTGTGGTCTGCAGTGGGCGAAGAGTAGCCAACACCTCAGTATGGGACCCACACATAAATCCATAAATTTCAGACACTTTAGAGCTTTATGGTCTTGGTGACTGGGCAGCAGGGTGGGCAGCAAGGGCATGAGCTTCTAAATACAGGAGAGTGGAGTCCACAGGCTTTGGGAAGCAGAACATGTTTATCACTCATTAATACGTCTCCATAATCCACTGCGAAGCCCTTGTTCAAGGCCACGCGTGGTTTGAGGTGGCGAGCGAGCAGTGAATGTGAAGAATGGGACGTGACAAGAGCTTCTCCTTGGTCACGAAACCCCGTTTCGGGGTGGTGAGAATCTGGGGGGGAAAATGCTTACTTGCAGAACAGTTGCACGCACAGTGCCCGGCTCCCGGAGCTGCCGCGTCTAGACAGAAAATACGGAAAAGCAGGTTGTGTCACTTAAATGTGATGTCTGAACCTGTTAGTTTGAAATGTATTCTGGAATAAAAATTATGCAAAATTAAATTAGTGTGACCTTGCTTTGCATTTGGAGGCGGAATATGCCCATCTTGTAAAGCCTAGTGCATTTATAACACTTCCCTTGGGGAAAATTACAGAGAGAAATGGAATGAGGTCTCTTCTAATTGAAAAGTGACAATGATTAGGAAGCCAAATACAAAATGTGTTGAGTATTTTTTTTCTTGTTTTGTTGTGTGTGTGTTTTTAAGAATACCAGTAGAATTATAAATTATGTGCTTTGCAGTTTGGCTTGTTTTTCATTCCCCAAAGGCTTTTTATTAGCATAGCAGCTGAATTGCACTTGTATAATAACATATTAACTCAAACTTTGGGTTTTTAATGATCTTTCTTCATTAGTTTGACTGAGCTGCTTGGATAAAAATCTTACTGAGTATATCCAGCTTTCCAGTGTGTTGGGTTTGTTTTCCCTCTGCAAAAAAGAAGCCCATGAAGACAAGTTAAAACAGAGAGAGTTGGCAGAAACTTTTGTGCCTCGAGTGGGTATGAGTCTCTTGAAACATGAAAAGCACAAATGGAGTGTGTGGGGTTGTTTTGTTGGTTTTGTTTTTGGTTTTGTTTTTGGTTGGGTGTTTTTTTTTTTTTTTTGTTTGTTTGGTTTTTGTTTTTGTTTTTTGATTTGACTTTTACTTTATTTTTTCCAAAGGCCAGATTAGGCAACCTGAGTGTTTTTGGGATTAAATCTCACCTCTACATACGGGCTGGGTTTGCTCCTGGGCATGGTAAGGCTGGGTTGCTCCTCAGAGCCTGGGCTTGGGGTAGAGATGGGGCAGGAGGAGCATCCCTGCTGGAAAGCAGCATCCCCTTATCATCCTGTTCCTTCCTATTGCCCCTCTTGGAGAGCATTGTGTAATCCCCAATTACAGCAGTCCCAGAGCACTCAGGGGTGGATGAGACACTGGTGTGTTGTCCCAGCTGCTGATGGAATTCCCACCCTTTCTTCTGCTTCAGGCTCTGCTGGTTCTGTGTCTGTGTGTGCAGGAAGCCTGGTTTAGGTCATTTTTAAGTGGCACATCTCATGTGTTCCTTCCTGGGAGGGAGCTGGGGCAGCACTTCTCAATGGCCAAAACTTCACCTGTGCCACTGAAGAACCAGGAACAATTTAGCAAGGTTTGGGTCATTTAAGGGATCTCTTGTCCTAGGAAAGAAGCTTTTCTTCACTACTACTTTGGTCGTGTTTCTCTTTAGAAATATTACCCCTTTAAACAGAAAAGGAAGTTTTCCATCACTGGCTTAATTTATATTTTTTCTTGTGTTTTCTTACCGTGGCCAAAGCACATGCTGCATTTTGAGGCTAAAGTGACTCATCTTCTTAAAAACATTTGGGGATTTTTTTCTTTTTTTTTTTTTTTTTGCTTAGTTTTTTCTTTTGCATAATAATTTGTGCAAAAGATGGGCTCTGCACCCAGGCTGGGTGGCTGCTCTGCTGCCCACAGGGAGGGCAGGCACAGGGGCTCTGGGGTCTGGCTCTTCATGGGTGACCAAGGGAGCGCCCAGGGGAGCTGTTGGGTGCTCTGTGCCTGGCTGGGGTGCTGGGGCTTCACCCTGCTGGAGGCTGGGAAGATGCTGTCAGTGCTCAGTTACAGCTGGCACCTGAACATGTCTTTGGGATGAGTAGAGACATCCCTATGTCGTGGGGGTGACATGGGAAGAGTCACCGTGCCTTTTTTTAAATGATTTTACATTGTCCCCTTTCCCAGCCCTGTAGGTTTTGGTGTGTTTGTGCCTGTGGTCAGACTGGGTTCTGCTCAGAAGCAACGAGCTCCTGTTCCAGCCAGTTCCTCCAGAACAGAGCACCAGGGGCAGTTTTTGGGTCCCACAGATGAGCTGTGCTGCCTTGGGGCTGGATCAAAATTTTAGGACTGTGGTTTTCTTCAATGCTCTTCCTCTCACAGTGGCACTGGGCAACTTGTTGGGGTTGCTGTGAAAGACCCAGAGCTTGTCTTTTATTCTAGCTAAAAAGCACTTTTAAGGAAAAACTCCTGTACAATGTTTGGCTTTTAATCCCTCTCTTCCCACCCCGAGTGCAACCTTCCACAGTAGAGGCAGCTGCGTTTTAGGGGTGCTGGAAAGATCTGGATTCCAAGTCCCTCATCCATCCAGCCAGATCACTGCCAGATAAGGCTCCTGCTTTCAAGGCATATTTCTGCTTTCTGCAGGCAGTGGGCAGAGCTGGTGGAGCATTTTGGGCAGTCGCAGAAATAGCTGCTGTTTAGGAGAAAGAGATCCAAGGTAACTGGCAGCACTCACCACCTGGACTGTTTTCTTGACATTTATTTGCTTTTACTGGCACTCAAATGCCACCTGTCAGGAGAAAACTTTCCATTAAAAAAAACCTCAAAAAACCCCCAAAAAACAAAAACCCTCAAAAAAACCCCACAACCAAACAAACAAACAAAAAAAAACCCAACCAAAAACCTAATAAATTTGCCTGACTCAGCAGAAGCCACCCCAGCTGGTATGAGCGGTGCCCTTTGAGGTCTGATGGGCCTTGCTGTGTGTCTGCAGATATATATGTGTGTGTCTGTATAGATTAAATATAGATGGCGGCATCCATGATAGCTTAGGGCATGGCTTTCCCAAACTGGATTTTATGGCTGTCACTGCTGAGAAGCAAACAAAGTGTAAATCCCTGGAATGATTGAATTTTGCTGTCTAGCCCCTCCTTTACATTGGAGTTGCTGCTGCCCAGTGAAGGGAGCTGGGGGCAGTGACTGAGCAGTTTGGGAATGGCATGTAACTCCCTGGGCACCAAATTCATGGAAATAATGACCCAGCACAATGTTTGCCTCCAGTGCTCAATTTTCCTAAGCCTGAGAGAGGTGTGAGGAATTATTTCCTTAGGAAATTTTAGGAGCGACTTCTCGCTGCCTCCTGCCAAGTGTCTGCAGAGTTAACCGGATAGTCTGTCGTTTGCTTGCTCTTGTTTGTTTGGAGGGGTTTTGGCAGTTTTCCTTTCTGCCAGTTCAAGCCACTCAAGCTGCCACTGTCAGCTGGCCGAGCCCTGAGCCGAGGGCTGTCTGGAGCTGTGGGATGTGGCCCCGTGGCAGACGCATCGCACCCATCTGGCGTCTCACCCAAAAGCAGGAGGTCTCCCCGCCTGCTTCCTGTGGAGGGTGGGCAGCCTCGGAGATGGGGGGGGCTGCCACTGCCTGCTGTGCTGTGCTGTCCCCTGGGCCACCACTGGCTGACCCCTGGGACAGAGGGGACCTGGCTTTTGCAGGGCTCAGTCCCGTTCTCCCTGGAGGAAGGAGTGGTGGTGATGGGAAGAGGACTGCAGAAATTTAGCTTGCATTTACCTGACCTGTTTTATTGGGATGATTTATGTTGGTTCGTGGCTCTGCAGCCCCAAGAGAGACACTGGGATGCTCCTGGTTTTGTGCCCAGTGTTGGGGACACCCAGGAGGTCTTTGGGAAGTCCAGTCTGTGCTGTAGCTGGGAAACACTGTGGTACAGACTGTCTGCAAAGATCCCTCCTGGAGACTCTTCTGTGACACTGAAAATGTGAATGAATGAGGTTTTTGTGGGCTCAGGGCACAGAGAGCCCACGTGTGAGTGCTGTAACAGGGAGGGTGCAGTGTTGTCAGTGATGTCTCAGCCACTTCAGTTGTTCTTGTACTCAGTTGCTGCTGTTCCTGCTGGCTCAAAGTCTGTCTGTCTGTCTCTCTTGCAGCGGAGTTGGAGTTTGTACAGATAATCATAATCGTGGTGGTGATGATGGTGATGGTGGTGGTGATCACGTGTCTGCTGAACCATTACAAACTCTCTGCGCGATCCTTCATCAGCCGGCACAGCCAGGGCAGGCGGCGAGACGAGAACCTCTCCTCAGTAAGTCACACCCTGCTCTTCCAGCCACACGTGCCAGCTTATGTTTGGCCTTGGCATCATCTGTCTCTGTTACTGGGGGTGAGGGGGCATTTTAGAGGTGTCTCAGGCTCTTTAGGGTGCTGTGTGTGCTTTTGTATGGACAGCCTCTGCCTTTGCCCTGAGCTTTAGAATTCAGATTTTACCTTAGTGAAGTGACTGCACGAGGCTGTTCTTGGCATGTCCTGTTCCTGAAGCCACCACCCCCAGCTGGTTGGGGTTCATATGCCTTGGTTTAGCACTCCCAAACCATGCAGTCCTTTAGCTCCAGTTATTCTCAAGTGACTATATAAAAACTTCCTGCCTGCCCTGCAGAGAGCAGGAAATCCTGACTGTCTTGCTCCAGTTTTCACCAGTGCTGCTGACGTTACTGCCGTGGAAGGGGCAGAAAACACTTGTCAGCCAGACAAGCAGAGCTCTCTCCAAGGGCATGTGCGAGAGGCTCTCTGTAACTCAGGCTCCCCGGGTTCATAAAAGCCCGAGGAGAAACGTGTGAATTGTACCTCTGGCAGGGATTTGAGGGGATGCCTCCTCAGCCTCGAGGCAGATGTTGGTTCATGCAGTTTCCTCAAATGTAGTGGCTCAGAGAGACTTAGAAGGATGTATGGAGAAAAGGCATCACATTTTCTTGGAGGGTGACATGTACTCTTCACTGCTGCCTCCGTGGCTCTGTCTTCAGTGCAGGGATGTCTTGTACTGATACTCCTCTTTTTCACCCTAAAGGGTCTTAAATAGAGCTTTAAATAGGGCTCCCTCAAGGTCACTGCTGCATGCCCCCTCCTCTGCAGGCTGCCAGGGCAGGCTGGACACACTGCTGGTGCTGTGGGGTGCTCTGTGTGGGCCTGTCCTCCCCTGAATCAAACCCATACTTACTGCAGGAAAAAGATCAAATACGGGGATTGCTCGGGGGTTTTTTCTTCTATTTTTCCATTTTCTTTCCTCTATTTGAGAGGGATATCTAAGATCTTCTACTAAGCCAGCCTTCAGTGCAGTTGCAGGGTGCCCAGGGATGTCCCTCGTAGCTGCTGTTTTTGTCACACACCACGAGCAGCAGACAGAGGTCCCTTCTTGGCCTCTTTGTGAGGGGGATGCCCGGTGGGAAGGGGAGCTGTGCAAACCCCAACCCCGTAAACTCCTCCTCGTTCTGTGGCCTGATCCCAGCTCGGGGTCTGTCAGTGCTGCAGCAGGATCAGAGTGCTGGGAATGCCTGATCCCACGGGATGCCTGATCCCACGTTAAACCAGCTGGTGTGAGGGTGGAGATGGCTCAGGCACCTCCCAGCTTTGGGGATCAGAGCCCAGCTCCCCACACATATCCCAGCTCCACCCGGAAATCTTACGTTCCCCTTATGGTCCTGTGCACCCACTTCCAGCAGCAGCAGAGTGTGGGCATTGGAGCACATGAGTTATTTAAAATAGCAGAAACATTGTTTTCCCATTTTCAGATTCCTTCACTGTATTATCATGTCCAGAATGCTTTACCTGCACAATGCCAAATGTGTTGTTTTACATTTTCAAAGCAAAGTTCAGATCAAGTCCTCTTTATTTTAACTCAGTAATTTCTGTTTTCTTAAGTGGCCTGCTTTTTATTTTCTTTAAAAAGAGTTAAGAAGGCTAACGTGGAAAGAACAGAGAAAATCACGTGGTGATTGACCCAAGATTTCAGGTTGAATGAAGAACTGACTCTTTAAATAACAATTCCTTTTTCCCCTTTATTATTTCCTTCTATTTTAAATTTTACCAGGCTGAAATTTCCAGCCATTTTTTGGCTCAGCTCTGTTGCTAATTCAGCCTTCAGACACATCAGTGATTAAATGGCTTTTCAGCAGCATTTGACATCTGTGCCTCTGCTCAACCCCAGTGAGGATGTGGAGTCTTCAAAACCTTTTTTGGAGCTAAGGAGAGAAATAGGAATGTATAATTTTGGTTGTTCTTTTACTTTTTGCCATCTTTATGGCTGTTCCCCATCTCCCTGCCCTCTCCATGCTGTGCATGCAGCACTGATGGAGTGGCACCAGAGATTCCCTGTGGTCCCAGCACCCTCCCGATGGGACAGAGAAGCTCCTTGTGTACTAATGAGCGGGAAGCTCGTTACAGTGGGATCCAGCATAATAAAGACCTTAAAGGCAGCACCTCTCAGGCTCAGCACAGCATGTCTGTCAGTGGAGAACAGTCTGAAGGAGGGCTGGAGCCTGGCAGGCAGAGGCCACACTGGGCTGGATACTGGTTTATGCAATCCATTAAACTTGCACTGAACTGGTGTTGGGCATTTTAAATCCCAACTTCATTTTGGTGTCGTGACCGCAGACAGGCACTGGAGCTGCGTTCACGCTTTTCATCTGCTGAAATATTAAAGCAGTTCATCCCATGGTCAGGATGCTGCTGGGTCTGCTGGAGTTGTCCTTTTTTGTTGCTGCAGCTCAAAAATTACAGCTGAAGGAGAAATTAATTTCCCTAAAGGGTTTTTTAATGCGGCTCTCACTGGCAAGCAGTTTTTGTATCACTTCATGTGTTCCTCCATCACCGTTCTCGCTGTACTTAAACTCTTGTCTCCTCGTGACAAGAACCTTTTATTTTCCAGAACTAAGAATATTTAAGAAATGCTACTGATAACTTTTTTTGCTATAAGAATGGCACTGTCCCTGCACGTTTGGAACACTGGTATCCCACTCTCCCAAGAGAAAGCAGTGTAAGTGCAATTTCCAAGCACACCTTTGTCCCCCAAAATAGAAAATGAGTCTTCCTTAAGGCTCAGAGACTTAATCTGTACCATGCAGCTCTACAAAGAAAAATCTTTGACATCACTAAAACAAGTAGTTCTAAAAAAGTTGAAGATTGATGTCTAAAAAGAAATTTAGAAGTAATTTTAGGTTCTGCAGCAAGTCCTGCAATACTTGCGGAGGCTTTTACAGCTGTCTTGCTCACCAGACAGCAGAATCTCACCTTTCATTTCAGAAACATGTGGCTTTCTAGACTGTTCATTGTTGAGATGGAGTCAAGCTCTTAATATTCTGAAAATCAGAGGTGGGTGAGAAGAGGCTGGGGGTTTGCAGTGATGTTGCTCCTGCAGTTTTGCTTGGCTCAGTGGGGCTGTGGAGCCATCCCAGGGCCACAGCGAAGGCTAAAAGCAGGGATGTATTCTGCCCTTGAGGCTTTGCCCTCCTCTAACTACTGATTTCCAGCAGCTTTAATCTTGCTATGGAGTTTCTAGGGGAGCTGAGCTGCTCCCCAGATGGGTTTCATAGTAGGGCGTGAGGCAGGGGTCGGTGTTTGGGAGCACTGGGTGCCTGTGGTTGGCCAGCTTTGGGCACAGGAGCATGTCCAGGCCCTGGAGTCCTGGGAGATGTGGTTAATAATGACTGCAGAAATCACCTCCTACTGAAAATGGGTTTCCTGTCTGCTCCTCCTCTCTCTGCACATCCCATTTTAATGCTGTTTCTGCTGGTTTGCTACTCCTGCATCCACGTGTTGCCCAGGGCATCATTCCTGGAGCTCATCTGTACCAACAGATGAATGGTGTGTGAGCCAGAGCTTTGATTCCAAACTCAGGATCTTGGGGCAGGCTCTGGGTGAGTGGGCACTTAGGGTTGGGCATGTTTTGGGTGCAGCAGCCCTGCCCATCTCCTGCCACAGCAGGATGTCCCAGCTGAGCCTGGCAGGGCTGGGAAGCACCAGGCTGCAGCCACCCTCGTGGGAGCTGGCTGAGATCACTCCCGGGAAAGGGGGAGCAGATGGGATATTGCCATGGCACTGCCCACTGCCAAGTTAAATATAAAACATCTAGCAGAAGGCAGCAGGGTACTCGCTGCTCAGGAAGTCTGCCACGGGGGCATGGCAAAGTAAACAATTTTGGGAGTGCTTCCCGCTCCTGCCCACCGCTTCGGCGTCCTTTGGGATGAGGTGACAGGCTGGCAGTGCCTGTGGTGGCACTGGAAATCCTCCCTGGGCCCTGTGGTGTCAGTGCCTGAGCACAGAGTTGGAGGTGAGGATTTGTCCTGTGGCAGATGCAGTTCCTCTTGGATCTTTTGGCTGCTAGGGGAGTTTGATTGCAGACTCTCCCTGCAGGCAAGAAATCCATGTAAAATGGACCAGACTAAACAGTCCATGCCTGTGTAAACAGTTGCATGTTGGAGTCTGGAGGTCTGGAGTGAAACAGGGTTGTCTTGCTGGGGAGGGGCCATGGGGCTGCAGCTCAGCCAGCACATTCCTCAGCTGTGGTCAGGGACAGTGCTGGCGTTGTGGCACTTCACCTCTGCTCCAAGGAGATGCTCCTGAAAAAGCCATGGAGAAAGGGGGAAGACTCTGGATAGTCTCATTTCCATTTAAAGCCCCGTTTTCCTTGCACTGGCACCAGCCCTGCTTTGAGGTTTGTGTGCAGAGCTGAGCTACAAAACCCAGAACCTGATGGATTCTCTCCGTGCCTGATACCACGTGCTATGCCAAAGGAGAAAATACATTCCATCATTGGGGAAAAATGAGAAAACAGGAGGGTGGGGGATATAATGGGTGGTTTCTCTGAAGATTTTAATGTGGTGCTGGTGCTGTGTTTGGGGCAGGTACAGAAATAGGAGTTCTCATAGGAGGAAATGTGTGTGGTTTGCTCAGACCAGCCTCAGTGCAACATTTAAAGGGGAAAAAGGGGTTTCTTTTTCCCCTGGCATTTTTTTTCCCCCACTGGTGCTAAATACTTCTGCCTGTGCTTGGCTTACTAGTGCCAGAACTGGAGATTCACCTGCAAGGAACTGGGAAGTTCCAAGTTATAATTACAAGCCTTCTGGCTGTTTTCCTCCAGCTCTGCCTGCCAGAGGGATGTTGCTATATGTGAATATTAGCAATATTTAAATATTGCAGTTCCTAAGGCAAAAAAGTCTGGGGTGAACTGTGCATGCTCAGAGTATCACCAGCAGATGGGAAGAACCTTTGTTTGTTTTGATCATGAGTAGTAAACTAGTTGCAGGGTTTGGGGGAAATTGTGGCTTCACCGTTCCTGGGGTTGTTGGCACTGAGGTTTGGATCTCAGCATCAGGGTGATGCTTGCAGTGTAAGAAAGTCTCTACTCTTCAGTCCCTCAGTCTGTTTAAGTCAAGGACCACTTACTCTTTGAGGAAAAAATACTCTGATACCATCCTGTTTCCTGTTGCTACAGAGTTATTTTTCTTTTTCTTTTTTTTTTTGGTAGCCAAATCAAAATTAGGCTTAACATTTGGTTATTCATTTATTATCTTTATTTTCTCATGATGTCCATGGTTGTGAGCATCAGAATGTGGGTGTAAGGGGGTTTTTTTTGGTTGGTTTTTTGATTTTGTTTTGTTTGTTTGTTTGTTTGTTTTTTTATCTTGTCATTATTTCATGGAGCACTTTTTTGATGTCTTGTGAATCACCCACGGCTCATGGATCACAAATTGAAAAATACTCCTCTGGCATGTTTGAATCAGGGAAAGAACCGTGCTGGGGGTGTAGGGGTGGGAGGGGGGAAGTCTGCAAACGGGAGAGAGTTGTTTGCTGGTGCCGTTCTCATCATTCATTCTGCAAACGATCCATTAAATGGAGTCAGAGGTGCAAGGGGAGGGAAATTTTGATCCAAAGGGGTTGTTGCAGTGGTGATATGGTAAAACTCGCATGCACATGATGCCCAGCACACATGATCGTAAGTGGAGTTGGTGCAGGCGGGGCAGGAACACCTTGCTGGCAGTGTCTTCTCTGGGTGACACCTGGCACAAGCTGTTTGCAGAAGGAGCTTAACCCCCCTGGCATCAGACTCACCCTGCCCTCTTTTCTCCTTTCCCATGCAGGAGGGGAGCCTGTGGCCTTCGGAGAGCACCGTGTCGGGGACCGGCATCACCGAGGTGAGGGCGCCGCGGGTGCCGCCGCCTGTCCGCAGTCCCCCGCGCCACGGCACCTCACACCTCTCACCCTCTTTTCCCTCCTCTCCCTTCCAGCAGCAGATCTACACCCCGCGGCCCAGCGAGCGCCTGGCAGTGCCCTCCTTCCTGCAGAGGGACCGCTTCAACCGGTTCCAGCCCACGTACCCGTACCTGCAGCACGAGATCGACCTGCCGCCAACCATCTCGCTGTCGGACGGCGAGGAGCCCCCGCCCTACCAGGGACCCTGCACGCTGCAGCTGCGCGACCCCGAGCAGCAGATGGAGCTCAACAGGGAGTCCGTGCGGGCCCCCCCAAACAGAACCATCTTCGACAGTGACTTGATAGATAACTCCGTGTTCGGGGGGCCGTGCCCCCCCAGCAGTAACTCTGGCATTAGTGCCACCTGCTACGGCAGCAGCGGCAGGATGGAGGGGCCGCCGCCCACCTACAGCGAGGTGATCGGCCACTACCCCGGCTCCACCTTCTACCAGCACCAGCAGAACAACAGCGGGATGCCCCCCATCTTGGAGGGCAGCAGACTCCATCCCTCACAGATCAATGGCCTTGAGAGCACAACGACGATGACAACGGCGTGGAACAAAGAGAAAGAGAAGCAAAAAGGGCACCCCTTTTAAAAGAAAAAAAAGGAAAAAATGGAAAAAAAAAAGGCAAGAAAGTAAATGAAACACTCTGCACTTCTCATTAAAAGAAAAAGGAGAGAGAGAGAGTTGAGGAAGATGAGCAAAGAAAAAAAAAAGAAGCCC
The DNA here is from genome assembly GCA_013401135.1 of Cettia cetti. Classification (NCBI taxonomy): domain Eukaryota; kingdom Metazoa; phylum Chordata; class Aves; order Passeriformes; family Sylviidae; genus Cettia; species Cettia cetti. The sequence continues at coordinate 188,870 of VZUI01073988.1, forward strand.
TTCCCCATCTCTCCGTGTATAAATATTTACTTGTTATGTCTGGTCTGAATGCACAAGCCTACCAAGCTTGCAAAAACATTTCTTTATTGAGCTGTGTCTAGACGTTTAAAAAGGAAAAAAAAAATCAACTGTAGTCTTTTTTTTTTTGTTTGTTTCTAGTTGGGCTGTGTGTGAATGCTTTTTTTTTTTGTTTGATTATTTCACTTATCTTTAAAAACAAAATATTTGCACAAAAACCATTTTGTTTAAAGATCTGCAATATAAATATATAAATATATATTAAAAATAAGAGAAAGTGTATGTGTAAGGAGCAGGAGTATTTTTGTATTAGAAGAGGCCTATTCAAAAAAAAAAGTTGTTTTCTGAACTAGAAGAAAAATGGCAATTTTTTGAGTGCCAACTCAAAAAGCATGTATTACATTGTAAAAAAACAAAAAACAAAAAAAAATCAAAAGCAGGGGTTTAGAGTTATTTATATAAATGTTGAAATTTTGCACTATTTTTTAATATAAATATGTCAGTGCTTGTGTTGGTCAAAGCCTCTATCATGTCTACCATGAACCTGTTAAGGGATCTATGTGGAAGTGAAGAACAAAGTAGCTGGAAGGGGAGGAGGATCGCTGGAGTGGAGATGCCAGCCCTGGGAGGAGCGGTGAGCGAGACTGCAGCTTATGCAAATCCTTAATTTCCAGAGTCCCTGCGTGTGGCTGCCGACAGCCACGGCTTTTATACATTCCCTACAAAGCAAGAGGAGTTGGTGTGTGTCTGTTTGTCATCTGGTAGGATTATTGGAGTAACAAGGTAAAATGAAAACTCCCTGCTTCCTGCAGTCAGGAATGACTGAAGCAGGCAAAAATTACTTGATTTTTCTTTTTTTTTTTTTTTTTTTTTTTTTTTTTTTTTTTTTTTTTTTTTTTTGGACAACCTCTAACTTTTTGGAGGGGAGGGTGGTGGGGGTTGAGAATAAACTTCTGTGTCTGAAGGAACAAAAGTGTTTTTTGGTTTATTTCTTTCCATGTTCAACTGAAGGGCCCTGTTGGAGCCAAAGCAGTGGTTGTGGAAGTTGATACGAGGAACTGGTAACGCACCCACTGGCTGCCCTTCAGCTGGGTTTAAATGTCTCATTGAAAGGACAAGGTGGAAAATGTGGTAGTGGTGGTGAACATCATTTTCATTTTGTTTCGACCTCCCAAACCTCAATTTGGGATAAACGGGCACGGCCGTGTCCCGCGGTTCCGCCGTCCCTGGTTGTCGCTATTTTTTACATTTGTTATCCAGCTAAAGAGGCACCAGGTACAGTAGATGGAAATGAATCTGCTCCTGTGTTGTATTAATTAAAGGCTACAAAAATAATGCTTAAGGCTTTAGAAGCAACCCCCCTTTACCTCTTCTGGGACGTCCTCCCCTCCAGGTCCCGCTGCCCTCCCGCCGCCGGGCGTTGCGCGTGGTTAATTTATCTCGGTTTCGGAAGCGTTTTGTCTTGCTCTGCTCTTGTTTACATTTTCTGTCACCTCGGTGTCTGCTAAGGGCCTCACCCTCAACGGTGAATTCGTAGGTGACCGAGTGAGTGAGTGAGTGAGTGAGTGAGTGGGTGAGTGAGTGAGTGGGTGAGTGAGTGAGTGAGTGAGTGAGTGAGTGAGTGAGTGAGTGAGTGAGTGAGTGAGTGAGTGAGTGA